>JARHVA010011509.1:0-51327 GCA_037957365.1 Torreya grandis | reverse complement strand
GTTTATATAAAAAATTAAGTGATTAAAACCTTTAAATTTTATAAACACTTCAAACTAGTCAAAACACCTATAAAAGGGATTATATGTTCCACATGTTATAGGTACTTGTTTCTTTGATGAATAAACCTCATGAGGTTAAATTGGTTGATGAAAATACAATTTAAAGTACCCAAATAAGTCCTGAAAACATCTCACAAAACCATTCTCCTCCATCAAATTCTAACATGAATAAATAAGAGCAAAAATAGACCCTACTTGAATGAGTAAGGCATAGTGAATTTAATTATTTTTCATAAATTAGGGTTCATGAATCTAAAAACCAATTCCAATAAATTTAATCTCATTAAGACCCCTAATAATTCCCAAAGTTTTAGCTTCCAACTTTATCTCTCCTGGTTGTACCATGTGTTTGAATTTTGTCTTTTTGAGCTTGTGAAGGCAGTGATAGAGTAGAGAGAGAAAGAGAGTTCTTTGCACATGTTGGACTTAAATATTGATAAAAATATTGAAATTAACTTATGGAAGTCTAAGAGACTCTTTAAAACCATTTTCATTTGGAAGTTGATATCCTAAGGCCATACAAGTTCCCAAAAGTACTTGTAAATGAGTATTTATGGTGTTGAACTATTTTTTTAGGGTATGATCATTATTTAAACCTTTTATAGAATAAATTATGCTCTGAAACTTCTTGAAACATTTTAATTTGAGATTTTTATGTATAACTCTTCCAAATTATCCAAAAATGTGACCAAAATGACTTTATGGTGCATATCAACATTAGAAGATGTTAATAGATGATAGTATGAATTTTAAGACACATTAATAACCTTGTATAAAGAATCATTACCATTACAAACATTTGACCACACTTCGAAACACCATGACTCATAATTGACCCCTAAGACTAGATAAGTACATATGAGACCAAGACTTAAAAATCCTAATAAATGACTAATGTGACCACCTAGGGACCATTATAAGACCATTTAAATACATTATAAGGCCATATAGAAGCTTTAATAACCCTATGAAAAGTTTCAACCAATAGGGGGTTGACCATTTTGACTTGGGAGTCAACATTGGTCAACAATCTTATGGAGACCTCAAGGTATTTGACCTAATTATAATCTTGCATACTATCCAACTTAATCAAAACTAAAATCCTTTTAGATAAAGATAATGACTAGTGAACCCAATTGTAGAGTTTCTTATCCATAAGGAGGTTCAAAACATCCTCTCGACTAGGATCATCATTCTAGTTTATCACTCTATTTAGGTAGCCAAATTTATGCCCATTCATTACAAGAGTGGGGAAATCCTAGATGATTTATTTTTTTGATAGATTCTTAGGATATAATGAAGTTTTGGTTATCCCAAAAGACATAATAAATATTACATTCACAACCAAATGGGGTACGTTTTCTTACAAGTGAATGCCTTTTGTCCTTATCAACATAGACGTTACTTTGTAGAGAGCTATGGGTGTTACTTTCGAGGGACTTATTGGTAAATGACTATTTATTTACATGGATGATCTGACTATTTTCTCAAAGCATAGGTCTAATCATATCCACCATCTACATAATTTTTTGAAAGGTGTTGAATGTATGGTATCTCCCTCAACCTAAACAAGAGTGTATTTAGTGTCATATAAGGTGAGAGTTTTAGGCATGTTATCACTAAGGAAGGTATTTATATTGATCCTTAGTGTGAAAGTGTAATTCATAAAATACCTCTTCCTAATATTAAAAATAATTAAAATCTTTCTTCAATAAGAATAAATTTATGTACAAGTTCATATCTAGTTTTGTTGACATTATTAAGCCACTAAAACATGATGTTGAAATAGCAAGTGAAGGTAAATTGGACCCCTAAAAAATAGGAAAACATTCCAAGATATTAAGGATTTCATCATTAAAGCATCAATCTTGATCAGTCTAGACTAGATGAAAGATTTCTATTTCTTCTCTTTTGCTTCATAGCACACCATAACTATGGTACTCACTCAAAAATTAGATGAGGATGAACATCTAATATATTTAATGAGTATAAAATTTAAATATGTCATGATAAAGTACTCCACCTTATAAAATCACACTTATGCCTTGGTAAATGTTGGAAATAATCTTTAGCATTACATCCTCAAAAATAAGGTGCATGATATTGTCTCATATCCATCCATAAAACTCTCATTGGGACAGTATGACCTATGAGAGCACAGAGGTAGATGGGTAGCCAAGTTGAAAGAATATGAATTTGAAATAAAAAATATTTAGTTGTTATGAGGCCAAGGTCTCACTCAATTGATTATTTAGTATGAACTAAGGATCATTGTGGTGTAATTAAACCAATAAAAAATGGTCCATCAAGATTAGTATGACCCAATTGTGCATAATCTCCTTTATGGGAAATCTCCTCCAAGACTGAATCAAACACAAAAAGGGTCCTCAAGATAAAAGTATCACATTTTATATTGAATAAGGGAGTATGATATTGAGATAATTATGTGGTCATATATCCTAGATGCCTATTAAAAAAATTCAAAATTAGTCATGACCAACTTTCATGATAAATTGGGTACTATTCATCCTTCAAGAATAGAAACATCCCATAAGATCACATGAGTTAGATATTATTATCCCAACATATTTAGGAATGCCCATTTCCATGTTCTCACCTTACATAAATGTTACACCTTCATCAAGAAGGAAGTTCATACAATAATTCCCCTTCAACCCATGGTATAAGAATGCCCTTTTGCTTAGTGGAGACTTGAATTCATTGGGGTCATCTACCTAAATTCATTAGTTGGTCATAATTTCATTCCTATATCCACCAGCTATTACAAAAGATGGACAAAGGCAATGGTGACCAAGAAAATCATATCAAAAGAGGTCATTAAATTCCTTTAAGAAAACATAACCACATGATTTGACATCCTAAGTTCATTATTGTATGATAATGGTCTTATATTCAAGTCAATTGAGCTCACTAAATGGGATTACAGGAATGATATTACATTAAGGTTATCATCAAACTACTACCTACAAGGGAATGGTTTGGATGAATAAAACATTAAGAACCTAATTTGTGTACTAGATAATTCCATAGAAAAGAGACACAAAGAGTGGCATTCACTATTTAAATATGCTCTTTGGGCAAACTACATAAGGTATAAGTAAGATCTTAAAATTTATCATTTTATTTTGGTAAATTATCTACAACCTATTTTACCAATGACTCTCAAGTTTCTTATGTATAATTTCATGCAAAAATTCATGGAAAGTGAAGGGAAAGTAGACTCAAGGTTGTTGAATATCATATAATTAGAGGATGCTTATGAATAACCTTTGTAAAACTTTATTAGACATCAGGTTACTATTAAAATATGGTTTAAAAATAAGGAAAAGATGAATTCCATTTGGATATCAAACCTGGTCTCGTTGTGGGATAACTATCATGAGAAGAGAGGTTATAATTCCAAACTTGACCCACTATGGGTTGGTCCTTATCATATTTCTAAGTTACTCAGGTAAAATGATTTTAGACTAAATTATATCCAAAGGAATGATCTCCCACTACTAGATAGGAGTTTGATGTACTGAAAGATCTAATAATTATCTTAGTTGTTTGTCATAATTATACCATATCCCAATATGTTGTAGTGGTTGATCTCCCACCTCATTTTTCCTTATGATTGTCTAGGGATTTCACTGCTAAGATAGGAGGATATCTATCTTATGATTGGTATTATATGGTCTTTAGAACTAGGTGTGGAACTAAGGAAACCATAAGGTCTAATCCTATCTTTATGTTTCATTTAGTTCCCTACATGCCTAATCTATCCAATGTCAATTGTAATATATTGATGAAGATGAATATCCAAATGATCAAGAACTAGTTGAGCCACTTGAGGGAATATCATACTTACTTCTTGATGAATGGGGGAAGATAAAAAATTTTATGATCCACATAAGAGCATTAAAGAAGAAGGCTTGGGGATATATTTTATGCATAAGGAGGAGGTAGTCATACCAGCCCTTACTAACCCAATCCAATATAATGATGGAGTATGGATTTTGTTATTTGATAACTCTAGATACAAGAAAGAAAGTGGATAAGGTGTCATGATTGTCTCTCCTTCGAAGAAAAGATACTTTTCTACCATAATATTCCAATTTAGATGTACATGCAACACAATAGAGTATGAATCCCTCATTTATTGGCTACAATGGAAAAGGAAGAGAGGTATTAATCTATTATAATCCATGGGAGATAGTGAACTGGTAGTATATTAGGTGAGAGGGAATAATTTAATCAAAAATCCACTCTTAAAGGCATATAATCATAGGGTTTGGGACCTCTTTGAATACATTGAGACCTTTGACATCCACTGAACCTCAAGAGAGACAAATCAACATGTAAATAGGTTGGCAGCTTTAGGATCATAGTATGACATTCCAAGTGGGGTCAAGGACATGAAAGATCATTCATAAATCAAGGTATTTATAGACCCTCAATGCCTAGTATTGAATTTAACTAGAAATTATTTGATAGTGATAGGAAAATAGCATGTTTCTTGCAGTAGGAGGTAGAATTTTTCTCAAGAAACTAGTGCAGACTTTAGCAATAGTTTGGTGACCAAATTATCCAATTGAGAACAAAAAAATAATAAAGGGAATATTGATTATATAAAACATATTAAATGAATATGGTCAATTAAATAAATATAAATTTAGCATGTCAACTAAGGAAGATCATTATGAGAAGGTCACCATATTTAAGGATAGGCTACTGAAACTAGGCAAAGTGAACACAAGGGAAGAAAAGAAAACCTTCGTAGAGTTGTTTAAATAATTTGTATACATATTTTCTTGGGAGTAAAATGATTTTAAGGGGTTTGACCCTATTTTTTCTTAGCATACTATAGAATTGGAGGCAAGTGATAAATCTATAAGGTAAAAGAAAATATCGATCAACCCCAATATTAAACTCCTCATGAAGAAAGAGTTGAATAAACTCATTGAGTCTAACATCAACTTACCAGTAAAACACTCTTCATGGTTGGATAACCTTGTTCCTATAAGGAAAAAGAATGGGGAGATAAGGTTATGTGTATTTTTGACCATTTTCCCCCATTGCCTAAAATGGATCAACCCCCTATAGTCAGAATCTTGTATAAGGGTCTTTTATAATTTTATAGGGTATGTTATATCTCATTTGATGTCATTTCATATGCCATTCTAAGTTTTGGTCATGTTCTATCTTAGTCCTTATGTCTTTTTGTGTCTTAAAGGTCAATTTTTTTATCATATATGCAAGTGGTTTATTTTCATGGTACTGAGAAGTTGCAAGAGCAAGTCCAAAAAATCCTATGTTTACACTTGGGAGATATTTAAAAGTTTGGCTAAGTGTTCAGGATTTTTTTGGGAAAATTATCCAAGGAAAAGATCTTATAGACTTATTTATTTTGGGTAGAAGTTTTGCAACAATTTTCATGAAGACCTAATTATTTTAGGAAAATTTTTTGCATCAAAAACTAAGACATGATTTCTTTGAGAAAATTATTTGCACAATTTTCCTAAATTCATAATTCTTTTAGGGAAAATGTTTGATAAAAGTTTTGAAGACAGGTTTATTTTAGATAAATTATTTGAAACACAAGGCCCATATAAATACTTATGAAATAAAAATCCTAAAGGGTTCATTCTTGGGAAAGTGTCTTGAACAAAAATATTGAAGGGTATTTTTCTCAAGAAAGCATCCTATACAATTCCCCTGAAGGGTCATTTATTTTCGGGAAGTGACCACGAAGAAAATTTTAAAGGGCCATTGCTTTGAGAAAATGTCCTATACAAAAATCTCGAAGGGTATTTTTCTTGAGAAAGTGCCCTAAACAAAAATCCTGAAAGGTTATTTTCTTTTGGGGAAATTATTCCATCAATTTTCCCAAAGGGTCATTATTTGGAAAAGTGTCCTAGATGTATGTTTTTAAGTATCACAAGAGATATCTAAATCAAATGGTCCATGGAAGAAAATAATTATGAATTCTTTCATGAAAATTTCCCTGTGATAATTTCCACAAAGACCTCATTTCTATCAAACATTTTGTCTGCAAGCAAAAATCTTAAAGACATGAATTCTTTAGGACATTTTTTATGTAAAAATTTGTTCTTAAGAAAAATACTAAGTGTGATTTATTTTAGGGAAAGTGGCTGAGACATAATGCCTACAAAAAATGTCCATCAAAATGCTTAAAATAAATAGCCAGAGAAAAATGGTCTGTAGAAAAAGGTGAAAACACAAAGTTTGAAAGATTTGTTTGATATGTACAAAATACATGGGAAGTAGAGTGATGTTTGTACAAGTATTAAATTTTAGGCTCAATAGTCATCCATTAGAGTTCAAAAATTGATGGTCATGAAAAATTCATTGACATTCCCACATATATCAATTTATGGGGACGTGAATGTCAAATTCAAGCCCTAGAAAATAACCATTGAAGTTAAAATATCTAAGTGATGGTCATGCAGATGTCAAATACGTTCATATAGATGTCAAATTTTGAGCTCATGAAATATCCATTGGAATTAAAAAGTTAGAATCAATGATGGACACTCAATCATATAGGAAATCCAATGGTGAGTATAAATCAATAGTTTAATGGGCCTAAGATGATCAATGGCTCACATTCAATCATAGATTTAGATATGATAACACATGAGTAAGTCAATGAGTCAAGGAGATTGAGAGGTCACCACATGGCACAAGTGCATGAGTCTTGGTATAAGATCTATGGATCATGTTCATTTTAATTAGGTAGATCAATAGAGTGAGAAATATCAAAATATAAATGATCTAAACTAGCTTTCAATGGCCAATCAAAATGAGACAAGCCTAGGTGACTTAGACAAAGGTCAAAAAAAAAAATCAATGGGGTAAGGTAAATAAAAGGTATGGAGCTAAGTTTGAGCATGGTTCAATTTAGAATAGATCCAATATTTCAAAGGATACCACTAAGTTAAACATGAAACTTCAACGATTTCATCTTTGGGACCAACTACATGAAAGGGACCCTTTTCCCCACTCTCTCATGCCATGACAAGCTAGTGAAGAGCAGTTATCACTAGGATATATACCTAATGTATTGATATAAATGTTCTAACTATATTGATGCCAGAACCTATCTTAGAATAACTTGATCCCATCATTACAACCATTAGGGAAGATTAAGAAGGGAATAATATAACTGTGCAACCACTTGAAGTGACCTAGATCAATCAAAAGGTTTGAATGAGCATATTTTGTAGAGTTAGTTGTAATTTTAGTTCAAATGGAGTTATCCTCATTTGATTCCTTTTCTCAGCACCAAAATCCTTCTCTCTTTCTCTCCTTTTCTATAATGTAGATCTTGAGCTATTGTAAAAATAATAACACACCATATATGGTGAATCCCTATTGGACTAATGTTATATTTTGCCTTTAAACATTAATATAACTATGTTTCTAATTTTTAAACAATTTTGTAAGTTTTCAAGTGATGTATAGTGATGAGAAGGGATAATTCTCTATCCTTATTTCCCTTGTCTTTTCATTTTTGAGCAAGAGTTCCTAGTATAATAGGGCATATAGAGTGTCATCTAGTGTGTAAATATTTTTTCAAGTGTAAAATTATTCTATGAGTGTGAAATCTACCCTCTGGTTCATTTTTTTAATATTTTTTCTCACATCTCACCTCTATATTGTAATACTCATGTTCGAACCTATTAAATCTTAGAGACTAGTCTATATGATTTGTTTCATTATGGTATAAATATGATGGTCATGTGGAAGACATTTTTAATGCATCAAATCCTTTACATTAGGTTCAATTTATGAATTTTCTAACTCCTTTCCCCCATAAGTAAGTAGTAGTTTAAGTGATAAACATTGGACGATATATCTAGGGAGTTAGCCATTAAACCTACAAGCTGATTTACAATATAGGTATGCCCAAATACCTATAAATATTCCCATGTTACTAAAAATTTTAATAAGCCTAAAAAAAATCTTCTAGGGTGAAAAATTTAGTGATAGTAGTTTTATCATGCCTAGTGGGACCCATTCTCTTCAAGACAACTTTTCAAGGTAAATGCTAGTTTTGACAAACACCAACTACAAATTGGTGTGATACTTATATTTTGGTGAATCCTCAAGGTAAATATAGTTTAATACCATTATTTTATTATAAACTTCCCCCATAATTCATGGTCCTCATTATGTCATCCTTTGCTAGGACATCCAATCCTACTAACCCACCTATTCAACCTAAAATTCCCCCTACAATTCAATATCCATAACCTAACCTACCCTTCGAAGAATGAGTATATTTTGATAGGGAGGAAGAGGTGGAAGAGGCTAAAGAAGTTGAATATATTAAATATAAATACATGGATATACCTCATTCTTTTGATACCTTCAACATTGATAATCCAATCCAACTTCATTCATATGATGCCATACCTCCTAATGTGACAAAAGGTGTGCCCACATTCAATGGTGAGAGTCATATCACACATAGTGAACACATTAGAGATGTTTCTAACATTTTTGTTTTTCATAATATTATTGAAGAGAACATTTACATTAGATTCCTTACCATGTCCATTAAAGGGAAGGCTCTTGATTGGTATAGGACTCTAGAAGGTGGATGCATCACAACATGGGATGATTTTGGAGTGTTATTGACTTCTAGATTTGTAAATGAAAGTGACCATGATTATCTCATACATCAACTCAACATGATAAATAAAGGAACCAAAAAAATAATTCATGAATTTAATGAAAGTTTTAAAAAACTTGGCACAAGATGCCTCCTATGAGACCACCTACTAGTTTTGTGTTCCCTACATACTTGAGATCCATTAGGAATAATTTTTTTATTATGCTTCAGCCAATGGGAGGATCTGACCTCCATGAAGCATATGATATTTATATCAAAGATAAAAATAATCTCATCCAAGCTATAATTTTTCCACCTAAAGTTTTTATTCCTCATTTCTCTCATGATTCTAATAATAATATAGATGCAACCCAAGTTTCTAATGTTAATACCAAAACTAAGTGGCTCGTAGCTAAGCAAAAAATAATGTTGATTAGAAAGAAAAGTTCCTAGCCTTATAATCTAAAAATAGAAAAGATAATGTGCAATAAGGTACCTATAATTACCCTTACCCCTATCAACAATAGTGTGGTTAACAATATAGAAGAGGAAGAGGCTAATGGTATCCTAATCCCACTAGGTCTGTTAATGCATACAATCTTAACTCTACCACCAATGCAAAGGAGATGGTACCAATTCATAGCAACCTGGTGCATGGAGAATATTGGTATAAAGACAAATTCATGGATGCTAATTATAATGGATAATAATCTCTAGTGGATCAAGGTGTAGTTACTCCTCTCCTATCAAATTAGGATGAGGTGATGATACAAGTTAATGAGGATTGGTATCCTTAAGGAGAGATCTTCACCGATTTTCTAGTTGAAGACACTTTTGTGCTAAATCAAAGAGCCTTTGTTATAGAAAATACAATGGCCAAGAATAAATATCTAAGAGGTGGTAGTACCATGCTCATAGGCTTATCCAATCCTCTTGATAGGAATCAAGTCATGGTTGCAAGTGTGATAGTTCCAAAGGCTTCTATGGTAGTTCCAAAGGATTTTGCATCTCCAACAATTCAAAATATGGTAAGGTCTATTCAACATACCTCTATTCTTAAATTTCAAGGAAATTATTTACCTCTAAGGACATAAGAAAAGGTGATTACTAATTCTTTAAACATAGTATATTCCTTGAAAAGTGCCAAAGCATCTATCTCCTTATGAGATATCCTTCATATGCCTGGCCAAAAATAATTGTTACAAAAGCAATTGTCCACTATTCCTACTACTATTTCATCTTAAAATCAAAGGAATAGTCATGTTGTCCCTAAAAATTATCCCAACACTATTTTTGAACCATCTACTAGGATTGAGAATCCTCCACCGTTTTACATCATTCTCATAGTGGGTGATAAATTAGTTCACAATTGCATAGTCGATAATGGATTCTCTACTTCTATCATACCCAAAGTTGTAGCTAACAAGATAGGCATGAAATATAAACCACATAGTAAAGGATTTATCTAGATATATGTTACACCTAATAAGACCATAGGGATACTAAAAAACTTGAATGTTTTCTTGCATTATTATCCTAGTTTTCCTATCCTTCAAGATATAGTTATTGTTGACTTCCCAACTCACTATGCAATCTACCTATCAAGGGACTTCACAACCAAGATAGGTTTATATATCTAAGATAATTGGTATTTATTGTATTTTAGAATAATTTATAGGTCCAATGTGATAATTAAGACACAACCTCTTGTAAGGTTTCATATTGAACTTTACATTAAATAAATTTCTAACTTAAATTGCATTGTTCATGAAAAAGAGGATCCTAATTTGGATGGGGGAGGTTCTAATCTTGAATGAATTTATGATTATTTCTTGGATTATTATGGTGTATATTCATATGGACATGATACTTATGCATACTTTGAGCACACTGACCTTGGGACTTATATTATGCATGAGTAGCCATTTGAAGAAGCTGAGGTAAGCATAAATAATTATCTTGTTACTGAGTGAAACTGTATGATTCATGAGTATGATGATCATATGTTGATGAACCTAATTGAGAACTATAGTGGTAAGACTATGTTTTCATCATTGATATTGATGAAGATGCTCTGGATGGTGACACTCATGAAGAAGAGGAGGATGACTTATGGCTGAGATTTGAGTCCATACGCAAAAAATTTGACAAGATTGGTAATATTCCTTCTCCCAATAAATGTATATTTTATGTGTTTGTTGATGAAACTAGTGAGAAAGATATCAGGTGTTCTATATAGTATTAAATTAAATGTCATGTTGTTAATGAATATGGACATTAATTTTTTATTCAAAAGCCTATAATTCTAGAGGAACCTAGTGAGGTCAAGGTAGAAGTTATTATGCCTAAGTGATAGTTAGGAGATCCATCAAATATTGAGCCATGTTAAAATTGGTTGGATAATAAATAAGAATAACTTGATACTCCTAATCATCAATTATATCTTTCACAAGAAAACAAAAATGTTGAGGCAGCTATCATCTTTCCTATTCTATAGTATGAAGAATTTATATCAGATATGGTAATAATCAAAATGAATGCATCTTTAGATTACATCTCCAACCAAGGCTCTTAGAGATAAATAAATATCATTCATTAAGGTCTCATATAGTTCACTTGTAGACCTAATAATATTCAAAGGTGATAAGATTCTTAATCACCTAGATATGCAAGTCATTGATCATGAGCATACTCCTCATGTTAGGTTGCCTTCATGGAGTGATAAATATTCTATGGGAACCATTTTTTACCTTAGTTGAAGGATGATCATATGTTTAACCTCTACATATCAGTCTTGTAAATATTAGGTTTGGTGTGTGTTTCCTTTTTGGTTGTGTTGTGTTCATTTAGTGATTTTGAAACATAGTGTGCTTTTGCTTAGTTCCTTGTTTTTTATTTTATTCCTATTATTTTCTATTTTTCATGTGTTGTTCAAGGTAGTTTATATGTCTAGATTGTATACTTGTGAGCCCATATCCCAATGTAAAGTATTATGAAACTAGTCATGGCATAGAAATCATGCCACCCATGGGAAATCACTAAAGATGTTTACCATTTTTCCCCACCATCCAAAATGGATCAAACTCCTATAGTCAGAATGTTGTATAGGGGAATTTTATAGTGTTATAGGGTATGTTGTAGCCAATTTGATGTAATTTCATAATCCATTCTAAGTTTTGGTCATGTTCTAGCTTTGTCATTGTGTCTTTTAGTGTTTTAAGGGTCATTTTTGATCATATATGCAAGTGGCATATTTTCATGGTGCTAAACAATTTCAAGAGCAAGTCCAGAAAATCCTATGTTTGCACTTGGGAGATATTTCAACTTTTAGCTAAGTTTTGGGGACTTTTTTTGGAAAATTTTCCAAGGTAAATATCCCATAGAATTATTTCTGTTTGGTAGAAGTTCTGTAATAGTTTTTTGAAAGACTTGATTATTTCAATAAAATTATCTGCATCAAAAGCTAAGACATGATTTCTTTCAAGATAATTATCTACACAATTTTCTCGAAGGCACAATTATTTTGGAAAAAAAGTTTGAATTTTTTTTTGAAGTGTGTTTTCTTTAATAAAAATTATTCAAAACATAAGGCCCATGAAATACTTCCAAAATTAAAATCCTAAAGGATCAGTTTCTCAAGCAAGTGTCCCAAACAAAAATCTTGAAGGGTATTTATCTCAAGAAAGTGTCCTATATAATTCCCCTAATGGGTCATTTTTTTTGGGAAAGTAACCAATACAAAAATTTTGAAGGGCCATTACTTTGATAAAACATCCTATACAAAAATCCCAAAGGGTATTTTTCTCAGGAAAATACCCTAAATGAAAAACACAAAAGGTCATTTTCTTTCAAGAAAATTGTCTGAACACTTTTCCTGAAGGATCATTCTTCAACAAAGTATCTTATATAGAATTTGTAATGTGTCACAAGATCCATCCAAATAAAAGGTTCCAAATAATAATCTAAGTGTGAATTCTTTTGTAAACTTGTCTCATGACAATTTCCCCAAAGACCTCATTTCTCTTAGACATTTTGTCAATAAGAAAAAATCATGAAGACAAATTCTTTAAAATATTTTTTCTAAAAGAATTTGTTCTGAGGAAAAATACCAAGTATAATTTATTTTATGGAAAGTGGTTAAGACACAAATCCCATAACAAATGTCCAACAAAATGACTAAAATAAATACCCTAAGGAAAATGGTCTGCAATAAAAGGCCAAAACATAAAGTTTGAAAGAATTGTTTATTATGGGGAAAATGCATGTGAAACAAGTAAAGTTCATGCTAGTGTTAAATTTCAACCTCAATTGTCATCCATTGGAGTCTAAATATTTATGGTCACATAGACGTCATTCACATTCCCATGGATGTCAATTTATAAGTGTGTGAACATCAAATTCAAGCCCTCAAAATAACCATTTAAGTTTAAATATCCTTGTGATGCTCATGTAGATATCAAATACATTAGTTTGGATGCCAAAATTTGGGATCATAAAATAATTATTATAACTCAAAAGGTAAGATATATAATTAGTTCTCAATCCTACATGAAATACAATTATGAGCAATCACTGATAGTTTAATGGGCCTAGACAGATCAATGGCTTGCATTCAATCATAGATTCATATCTAACACCATGCAAGAAAGTCAATGAGTCAAGGATATTGAGAGGTCACTATGTGTTATAAAAATGTTAATCTTGGTAGAAGATATATAGATCACATTCATTCACATTAGGAAGATCAATAGAGTGAGATGAATCAAAAGATCAATGATCTAAGCCAAATTTCAATGGCTAATTAGATGAAGGAAAGCCCATGTGACTTAGAAAAAGGTAGATAAATTAATTTTTGATGGGATAAGTTAAATAAAATGTATGGATATGAGTTTGAATATGGTTTAGTTTGGACCAAAAATAACATATCAAAGGATGTTAGTAAGGTGGGCACATAGACTTCAACAATTTTATCTCTAGGAACAACTAAATGAAAGGGACCCTTATCCACACTATTGCACATGATGGAGAACCAATGAAGAGTAGTTAGAACTAGGATAAATACCTACTAGATTTATCTAATTTTTATAATCACATTGATGCCAAAAACATTCTCAAAACAACTTGATCCCATAGTTGTAATTGCTAAGGAAGATTAAGGAGGGAATAATGTAACTATGCGACCACTTGAACTGACCCAAATCAATCAAAAGGTATGAATGAGTATATTCTATAGAAGTAGTTGAAAATGTGGTTCAAATGGATTTATTCTCATTTGATTCCTTTTCTCGGTGCCAAAATCCTTCTCTCTTTCTCTCCTTTTCTCTAAATATAGCTCTTGAACTATTATAAAAATAATACAACACCATGTATGGAAAATCCTTGCTAGATTAATGTTATATTTTGACTTTAGACATTAATACAAGTTTATTTCTAAGTTTATAATAATTTTCTAAGTATACAAGTGATGTATGGTGATGATAAGTGATATTTATCTATCTTTCTTTCCCTTAACCTTTCATGTTTGATCATGATTTCTTAGTCTAATAGGTCATATAAAGTTAAGTCCAGTGTGTAAAGATTTTTTCATGTGCACAATTGTCTTAGGAGTATGAAATCTTACCTTTGGTTCATTTTCCTTATGTTTCTACTCACATATCACCTCTATATTGAAATACTCATGTTATAACCCATTAAAGCTTAGAGACTAGTTTGTATACTTTGTTTCATCATGGTATAAATATTGTGGTCATGTGGAAGACATTTTTGGTGCATCACCTCCTTTAGATTAGGTTTAATTTATTAATTATCTAACTCTTTTCCCCTATAAATAATTGATAGTTTAAGTGATAAAAATTTCATGATGTATTCAGGGAGTTAGCCCTTAAACCTAGAGGCTCATTTCAAATATAATTACACCCATATAGCTGGAAATGTTCCCATGTTAACCAAATCTGGAATAATCTTGAACAACTTATTTTATGGTGAAAGATTTTGTAATAACATGTATATTTTAAGGATCTCAACAAGGTGTAATTGAGAGACCACTACCCCTTACCATCTATGGATCAGATTCTCCACAAGGTTGTAGGTTCAAAATGTCTATCCTTGCTTGATGATACTTAAGGTATAATCAAGTATTGGTGAAGGATGAGGACCAACACAATACTACCTCACAACTAAGTGAGGCACTTATGCTTACAATAATATTCCCTTTAGGTTATCAAATGAAGGGGCCACCTTTTTAAGGGCAATGGATGTAGTCTTCAAAGGACCCATCAATGATATAGTGCTCATAAACCTTGATGACATCATAGTATTTTCCAATGATGATAAAGACCACTTAAAACACCTAAGACTGATATCTTATTTTTGTAGGAAGTATTTGGTCTCTTTAAATCACAAAAAATGCATTTTTATAGTCCATAAGGGTAGATTTTAGGCCACATTATGTCAAAATAAGGCCTTTATATAGCTACTAACAAGATAAGTGCAATAGTTTCTCTATCATTGCCCAAACACAAGAAAGGACTGTAGATCTTTATAGGAAAGATTAATTTCATTAGGTTGTTTATCTCTAGGTTTTATGAGTTAGTAAGATCTCTAACTTATATTCTCAAGAAGCATAACAAATTTACATGGACTAGAGAATGAAATATAAGCTCTGAATCCATTAAGTAGGCCATTTCCCAAGAATCCACTATCTTTAACCCTTATTTCTCAAGAGACTTATTTTTTTATTCCTTCTCAACCAATAAAACTATTTTTTATATGCTAATGCAACAAAATATTGAGGGCCTTGTGCAACTAATATCTTTATTTAGCCAAAAATTGGAGGGATATGAAGAGAGTTATACCAATATGTAAAATCATGTTTTTATAGTGATGAGAGGTCTCAAAACATTAAAACACATGGTTTACAACAACACAATCTATATCATGTTAGATCACCCTAGCATCAAGGACTTCATTCTTATTTGGGATTTGAGTGAAAAGAGAGTAGGTTGGGTAAATAGATGCATGGAATATGGCATATAAGTGAAGGTCACTAAGTTGTTAAGGGGTAAGAGTCTATGTGAAAAATTGGTAGTATATGTGAGGGAGGACAAATAAGTGGTTTTGGAAATGTAAAATGATCACCAAAGAGCTTCACCTACAACCTCTTCTATCTAGACTAAAAACATGGTAAGATTCCTTCAAATATGAGAATGTCCTATAGGCCTAGATAGGAAAAGAATAAGGTATTATAGGCTAAAACTAATAACTTATGACTTTTTTGATGGGGTTATATTTAAAAATGATCTTGATGGCATGCTCTTAAGGTGTGTGGAGACTAACCATTTTGACAAGCTTCTAGATTAGTCTCATCATGGGCCTATAGGTGGACACTTTGAGACCAAGACTACCATAGCAAGGATAATGAGAGTAGGATTATTTTGGAAAAATTTATTCAAGGACTCCCATGCTTGGGTTATGAAATTCCAAACATATACCATGTTTATTTGGAAAAAAAGGATAGTTGCCTTACCTCTCAAACCCATCCAAGTGGAAAAACCTTTCATGTAGTGGAGCCTAGATTGTGTAGGCATGTTACACCCTACATCTAGTGTAGGACACAAGTGGGTCCTTACTTCTATAGACTACTTCACTAGGTGGGTGTAGGCATTATCCCTTAAATAGGTAAATTAAAACTCAATTTAGGAGTTTTATGACACCCTAATAACCAGATTTGGGATCCCATCTACCATCATATCAAATAATAAATTAGCTTTTAGTACTACAAGAGTGATTGAATGGGCTCTTAAATATGGCATATACATCAAAACTTCCTCAAAATACTATCCATAGGAAATGGAATTACAAACTCCACCAACAAGAACCTAATCAGAATCATAAAGATAACTATAAAGGATAATTAAACAGAGTGGCATACCAAATTGAGGATAACCTTATGGTTAGATAAGATCACTCCAAGAGAGATAATAGTCATTCCCCATACCTTCTTATTTATTTTATATAGGTAATTTTTCCCATATAACTTGAAATACCAACCTTGGAACTCATACATCAACTTGATCTAATGGAAAATGATTCTATGGAATTAAAGATGGATGAATTGAAGGAGCTATAAGATATAAGAGATGATGTTTTGCATACCATGTGGTCCCATCAAGACAAAGTTAAGAGGTCATTTTACAAGAGATATTATTCAAGGACATTATAATAAGGTTATATTATGTTGAATTGGGATGAATATTATGCTAAAATAGGTAAGCACTCAAAGTTTGATATCCTATACAGTGGACCTTACACTATCACCAGTTATAAGGAGCATAATGCATTCTACTTGTCATGTTTTAATGGTGAATAACTCTCTATCCCTATGAATGGGGTGTTAATTAATTAATATTATTGAGTAACACATATTATCCTTATATATAATAGTTTAGGTGTTCTTTCTTCTATGTGTTGTGGCACAAGTGCTTTGTTAGTTTCTTATATTGTTGTTTTCTTAGTTGTGTCAGTGTTGTGTTCCTTTGTTTCTTTTTTACATGTCATTTGAGGTTTTAGTATTCCTTAAAGTTTTAAATATGTTAAGCATGAAGTTACATACTAGTCATTGATGCCTCTCAGCTGAGTCATGGTTATTATGTAAGAAATCTTGGGTCCTCTTGACTAGGAGGCAAGTCAACCCTTTAAAGTCACCAATGTCGTTAACTTATTTCTACCTTTAGGATTATAAGGGTCAACCTATGCCCAATGAACATCTTAGATTATAATTTATCACCTTATTATGTATTTTAAGTGTCTTGGTAGTGAAATAAGAGGTGAATTATCCTAGGAAGTAAAGCAACATGTTCAAGTAATGAGTCATGTCAAAAGTGTCATGGTGATCCATGTCTCACATTATTGAGGTTGTGTCAAGATTTCATTTTTATATGAATGTGTGTAAGAGTCTATTATAAGAATTAAGGTCAAACTTTTGATCTAAATAGAATCATGAAAAGTGATCTAACACAATATAATCCATATCCAATCACATGTTCATCTAAACATGTCAGGAACCTACATAAATGGGGGCAAAATTCAAAAGATTAGGGGTTAGTTTGAATAAGCATGATAAATATTATGTGAAGCCTTAAAATTATTTAAGGTTATTTAGTATGTCTTAAGGTATTTATTCCCTTGAATTGATGCTTCATTTGAAGTTATGCATATTCTTCCTTCTAAGGGGTATTTAAACTATGAACATTGTATTTTATGACCCCTAAGACCTCATTAAGACATTATCAAGACTCAAAAGCCTCCAAAAGGGCCTTATTATCATTATAATACCCTCCTAAGTTAGTTTTATATGCAAAAGGAAGCATTTAAGGGGTCAAATGCTTTTCATCCTCCACAAAGGGGGCCACACATGTATAAATGACTTTTCAGCATCCCTCCATCTATACTCCTTATTTTCAAAGCATTTTTGACTCCTAATCTCCATCCTCTTTCCCACCAATAGCCTTTTTGATATTAGACCTGAGAAAATTAATGAAAATGATGTTTAATAGGTGATTTTAGACTTCTATTTAACTATACAATATAGTCAATTTTAAAAACTTCATAAGGGTCTCTTGTAGGCACCCCAAAAAAGGATTCATGTTTAAAATGTGTAGGAAAATGCATAAATAGTAGGAATATCTCCATCGAGCCCTTATAAAATCATAAGGGATATTTTAAGATAGATGATATGGTACTTATATGGGAAGTTAGAGCTTGATATATTATCCATAGGTGGGGTCCCTAGTGGGATTGTAATTAGTGGCATTGGTTTGAAAACTAGGGCCCTGAGCTTTATGAATAATCACTAAGACCTCTAGGTTGTCTTAATCCCTTTGCAAACCCCATAATATCAGCTATAGGAAAATTTATGAATTTTTTTATCCTATTATGATATCTTGAGAATAAATAAATGTATCTAAAGGCCTATTAAATGTTTTATACCCCTCTAATCATGTTTTGATAGTACTTGCAGGGTTAGAACAACACATGGTTCCCCTTGGTTGGTAGATTTTAGTAATGTGAAAGTTTCATGTGTTTTCATAAAGGAAAATAAAATTAAAATTATTAGTGCAAGTTTCCATGTCTTCCTCTAGGTTCCTCACATACCCCACTTGGTTATCACTTCATCAAAAGAGATCCCCTTCAATCTTCTCAACACAAACAATGTGAATGAAGGAAACAAGGTTCCAAACATGACCTAGTAATTATCATGGTAATATATCTTCAAGATAATAATATGTGAATGATGTCTTCTTGAGGCTGTATAGGTATTGGACTTATTTGAAATATCCCCTCTCTAAAAATGAAAAAGCCTCATTATGCCTCTCAAGGAAAAAACCCATGAAGTAGCTCTAAATGTATTCATAATCCTTTTACTAGGGTTTAATGTTTATTAACTTTGTTTAAGGTTTTTTTAAACTCCTAAGTTTCAATTTCTCCCTTAATATGCCTAATTCACCATCTCCAATGAATTACTTTATTGCGTATATAGATAGGTATATTTAGGGTCTTAATAGATGGCCTTGCATTGGGAGTGACTACCCACATGGGGTATTTCAAAAGGTACCAATTATATAGTGACCTTATCATGTTATTTCCACCTCATAATATGCTTTGGTCTCTAGACTCATAGTTCTAAAAAGAGTATTTAATGAACCTGTAGGCCTAATTCCTCTTATACAATCCTAGGGGTGGGAGTGAGTCCAAAATTTAGTATAATACCAAGAAATTCCAATATAAATATGAGAGAGGATTCTTATTCAAGTGTAGACACTGTTAATAATCCAATAAGAAAGTTTAAAATAATAGTTCGAGGTCTATCTTTTGAAATCTTCCTTTAATCACCACCTAAAACTCAAGAAAAAGAGTAGAGTACAAGAAAGGGATATATATTTATAAATATGACTACATTGAAAATATTATTTAAGTTTAGTGAAGGTAAAATATGTTCCCACCATGGTGTATCAACCCTTCTCTTGATAATTGACCTATAGGATGACTCCATTTGCAATCAAAATCCTCAAAACATCACCTACAGGACTACAGGTAAGTTGCCTCCAATGATGGTAATGGAATACCATATACATATGAAGGAGGGATATAAATAAAATGAGTAGAATAAATATGTTGTGTTATCTAAATGTAAAGGAGACATAAAGGGATAGATAAATAAAATAACTTAGGGATTTACAGTTAGCTTAGTGTATACAAGTTTGCATAATAAGATGAGATACCTATGTTGGTTTAAATGAGGAAGGTGAAACACTCTATGAGAAAGGTAATATAGTGGTTTTATTCCATCTATAAGCCTTTATCATCCTTTAAAACATATTCAAGTTAATAAAGTTTCAAAATCTTGAGTCAGGGTTCATAACACACAAGCTTGTGTGTGTTATTGGGAGAGAATGTTGTTATAGGAAAAAAATGAACCAAGCCTAAAGAAGTGTTTTGAAATATTGATATTAAATTCCATGGGTTTAAATTAATCCCTTAATATTAGTGAGTAATGAGACAAAACCACTTAGGTTTTTGGCAACAACTAGTTTGAGTACTGAGACTAGGCCAAAGATGGTCATGGTAGACCAAAGAGAGACTAAGGATAAAGATAATATTTTGAGCAACTGATAATAGGTGAGAAAAATTTAAATTGGATATTAAAGGGTTATAGTAAGACCTTAAATTAACTAATGCATCTATAGTTTTTTAAATCTTTGAGGCTTAGTTTATGCCTATAAGGCGTAAGACCCTCCTTAAGCCTTTAAAACCCCAACTTCATTTTTTTGACATTTTTAGACTTCCAAAGTAGACATAAGTCAATGAAAAGATATATGATGATATTAAAAGTCTTGAGTAAGGTTTTTTAGGGAGAGGAAGATATGGAATGGTTAATTTGGCCTAATTACCCCCTCAAATTCCATCACCCTACTCTACCATTTCAAGCTACCAATTCAAATGATCATATCTTACATGGAAATATACATGGGGCCTAGTGTTATTAGTTTACCTTATGGACCCATATACACTTAATATCCAAGGGAGAGAGTTTATTTTAGGATGGATTCTCCATGAACAATCTTTAGCACTATTAACATACCCATAATACTTAGTGAAGACTCGAAGGCTTCCAACTGTTACTTAGAACTCACCATTAAAGGTTCATTGGACAAGGATATTTTAGGGATATTTAGGGGGTATATGTGCTTAAAATTAATGGCATTAAGTTTGTAATCTAAGGACTATAATCAAAGCACCATCGTTAAAGATGATAAGCCATTAAAACCCTTACTAAACCCTAGTAAGAACCTAATGAAGGATAACTAGAGAGAAATGCATCTAAATGACATGTTCTGGCTTAAAAAATACCAAAAAAAAAATTTGAACTCTTATAAGGTCATATTCATGCCATTGGTTTGTATAAGAAGTTATAAAAATGCACTAAGTACTATGTTTTTGAAAGACTTAGTGATGAATCCAAGGTACAGTGATAGATAAACAATTACATATCTTTCAAGAGGATGGTGTGAATTTTATTCCACCCTCTCAAGCCAAAAACTACTCTCAATTCCTCCTGTAAATTATGATACAAGCTTGGACTAAAAAGGTAGTCTATAAGTTCTAGTGAAAGATGACCTAGTCACCTAGATGATAAGGAACTATAGGTGTGTACTATCTAAAAGGAATAAATAATGGTGTAATATGAATTTTTGTCCTAAAAAATTCTCACTAAGCCATTCTCAAGGTTTAATCAAGTCTCATGGCCATCCAAGTAATTAGCTCTAAGTTACTAGGCCTAGTTTCCTAGTTGGCCTATTTGGTCAACTAAGGAAGATGTCTCTTGGCATCTAGGTTTGGTAAGAGGGTGAATGGGGTATCATAAATTATCTTGTAACTACTTCATGGAGATGTTAAGGCACATTT
This sequence comes from Torreya grandis, assembly GCA_037957365.1. Lineage (NCBI taxonomy): Eukaryota > Viridiplantae > Streptophyta > Pinopsida > Cupressales > Taxaceae > Torreya > Torreya grandis. The sequence continues at coordinate 29,663 of JARHVA010011509.1, read as the reverse complement.
CATGTCAATTATAGATAACATGATAGTTTTTAAGCCTTATTGGCATTTAAAAGAGAGGTGGACTAGTTGAGACTTTATTAAGGCCAAGATAGACCACATACTACCATTATAACTACCAAAGGAATATTTGGTTGACAAATTTTGAAAGATCATATCTTGAATTAAGTCAATGAATATTCAATTCAATATTCATTGACTTAATTCATAAAATGGCCTCAAAATCCTTTATAAAATGCATGTACTTTTAGTAATTAATTCACATAATCAAGAATGTGTGAAGTGAATAATTTAAGTTTTGATTGAAATATGTATTTTTTTATCATATAGGGGTCCATTACAAAATTTTAGGTGTTATCTAGAGCCCATTGATTTTTTTTAAAGAGTATTATATAGGGTAAATTTTAACACATGCCCTTTGTGTGAATAAAATTTTAACTTTTTATGGGGTAGGTGTCATGATTATACTTTAGTTTCATACATCACCATGTTATGGGTGGGTTAATCCCAAATAGTGCCAATAAATATGTTTAACTTTATTTTTATAGGTTGAGTGTGGTAGTATTGGCATTATTTTTGTGCCATGTGAGTGTAGTTTGTGTGTCCCCTTTATTAGTAGACAATCCTTGTATAGGTTTGCCACACTATAAATGGAAGTGAGTGTGTAGTTTAATCCAAATAGCCTAGATTAATTATTCTCCACCTTATGCAATGGTGTCAATAGTAGTTGACCTTAGCCAACTTTTTAACCACATAACTTCACTTTTAAATTAATGATTTTTTTAATTTAATTTAATTTTTAATAATTTTATGTTTTTATAATTATTTTAATGTTATTTAAATTATGTAGTATATTATAATATAGTTTAATATATATGTTTTTAATTTTCAAACCAGATATTATGAATAAACTTGTACATTTATTGTAAGACTAATAGAGGTATTTAGAACATAGATGAAATTAGTGACTTGAAAAGGAACCCATTTGAAAAAAATCCCTCTTTCACGTGGAAATGGTTTTAGGGTCTGAAATTATGTATTGTTATAGTTATCCTTTATTTCTCAAAGAGAGATGATTTTGTTATTAATGGATTTTGTGGGATTTTATAATCCCTCAAATTGGTTGACCCAAAAGGAATCATTGTATTTTTACACTCTACTACATAAATTATAATTTTAAATTATAAAATTAATAATAATTTCTTATAAACATATCCATAAGAATCCATTAGTGTCCATGGTAGGTCCTTAAGATCCCAAAAATCATTTAAAAAATTAGAAGAGCCTAAGACCTCCTAAAGGCATTCCAAGAGTTCAAGTACTACAAAATCTACACAACCAAATTTGTATCAAGTTATAAAATGGAATTGAAATTAAATGAATTATGAAAAAATATTCAATACCATATTAATGGAAACTATTTAGGGGTGAGGAAGGTGGAGAGGGATAACTATAGATGAGTCATCCTCCAAACCTACCTTCCCATTTACCAAATCTAAATTTTGAAAATTAGAAATATGTTGTACCCAAATTTGAGTTTAGTTAAAATATTGGATACCTCTAGTGAATTTCATTGCAATCAATCAAAATGAGTTGAGTCAAGTGTCACAAACATATTATATTGTTTTGTGTAAGTGAATGGGTCAATATTAAGCCAGTCATTTTGAGAAATGGGAAACATGAAACAATTTATCAACTATGAAAATCAAAGGTAGAACTTGAACCTTTCTTTGTAGTTGTCAAGACCGAACACCTATTTTTTATCCATCAGATCCTACCACCTACTTTGTATTCATTAGATTCCACTACCTAATTTTTAGTTGATGGAACATAATTCCTATTTTATAGTATTCAAATCATATCACCTACTTTACATCTATCATATTCTTCCATCTTATTAGCACCTTCTAAAAATTAAAATAACTATGGTAGTTACTTGTGTGTGTAGATGTTTCATCCCTCTCATTCATCTTTTAATATCATTCTATTTACAATCCTTTCTCTCTAGTTCCATTACTCACCAAATCCTAACCCTTGCTTTATTTCCACATTTCACTCATTTTGGGCATGAACCTTTCATTAATTTTATGGTTGAGGTAGGCACTCAACTTCTAAAAAAATTAAGTTTTCCCATAGGTTTTTCATGAAATGGACACCAATTAGAATCCATCATTTTAATCATCAATCAGTAGATCTCAAGGGGTTGAAGGTAGTCATTAGGCTATATTACATGCCTAATAGTCTTTAAATTTTAATAAGTGTCAAACAACCCATTGAACTTCATTGTCCTACTTTACACTCATCAAACTCCATCTCCATATTTTAGATCATTATATCCCACCTAACATATTTACACATGTCAGATTTTACCAATTGCTAAAAAATCATCAAACTTCACCTATCTACTTTCAATCCATTAAACTTTATTGTTGTTTTATGTTATTTGGTTTTTTAACAAAAAAACACTTAAATAAAATTATTTGAATGCAATATTGTAATATTCAGATCTAAAAACTGTAATCTGATATTTTGACAATACATTTATTCAATAATGTGTGATAAATATATCAATTATTGTATAATTACATATCTAAATGATGATAGATAACATATCATGTTTAATGTTCTAGTCTAGAATATGACAATGATCAAGAATCATCACAAGACTATATTAGAAGTCTAGGATATGCTCATTCTACATTTGACTACCTTTAAAACCTAACCACTTTCATTGACCATGGACACTTACATCCATGTAGGTATCTTGATCTTGATGGGAGTGTATAGACCAAAATATGGATGCTTTTTCAAATCTTTGAGTTGAATTTTTTTTCACCTTTTCATTGATGTATTCAGATCATGTTCATAGGATGCCACTCTTGGATTATTAATCAAAACCCTATGTTCACTTTTTTTTGCCCTTTAATGATGCCCTAGGAGAATGGGTTAGTAGGCACATAGTGTTGAGCTACCCTAGAGATTCCTCTATCAATGTGTGTTTCTTGCATAGATAATACTCTGAAGAGGGCCTTGGACTTATGTAGTACTCACATATGTGTTAGATTCTGTGGGAATTATTTAATGTGCTATAATCAAGTACAATAATGACCTAAATTTTAACTTGGAAAATATATTTCTTGTGCTACTTCTTCAGTAATTCAAACATGTAGATGTGTTGTCCTTATGATTGATATATAAATAGGAAAAAATAGGAAATATTTGCTCACTTTAGTACTTGATTGAATGCTCTTTGGTATGAATTCTAGGTATGTGCTAGGTGATAAATGAATGAGGGTTGGTATTATATTTATACCAATATACATAATATCACTTAAGTCAACCATTAGGATACTTTCCATTTGTAAATTAGATGACTTTAGGACACTAGGCACTTATGTTAGATAAGGACACTTATATTTATCCAAGCATTTGATCAAGACACAAGTGTCCAAGTAGATGGAAAATAGGTGTAGGTCTAGAACTTGGAGAGATGGAAGATAAGTAGGTTTATAAAATTTTAGAAAAATTATAAGGTATGATTCATAAACATAAGACTAGTCAAACTAAGTGATAGGCCAAGGGGAACAAGAAAGCAAATGCAAAACTTGCAGAAGAGGAAAAGGTCAAAAAATTAGAGGAATAACCAAGGTCTAAGTTTTCCAAGTGTACAAGACTAAGATTCCATATAATTCATAGATATCATATAAATTTCTCTCCCCTATAATATATTAATGAAATTTCTAGTTTAAATTAAATGAATGCATACTTGGGTGTGTATAACATATCTTACGTTTGTTTAAGTCCAACATGAGTGATTTATTGGTGATTGGACTAAAAATAAGGGCATGTTATTGTATGTAATCATATCATATAATCTAAAAATTAAAGTATTGAAATAATTTAAATTGAAAGAGAGTAAGGTTTAGGAGTATACATGTGTATCGATGATACTATATTTCCTTTTGGTAATTTCATTTCAAAGATGTATCATTTATGAATAACTAAAATTAAGATTAGGAAAAATATAAATGTATAAAGTGCATATATCTAATGATATAGAGAGATATGGGAGAGCCCATGTCCCCAACCTTGGAGAAAATGTGGAAGACCATGAAAACCAAACATACTTATAACCTAGTGAGTGTGAGTCAACCAAGTTAACTCACACTATCAAAGTAGTGAGGCTAGATGATTAATCAATTCTAAGCTACAAACTTGACAAGATTTAGTGATTTAATCACCTTAACCATATGAAAAAGAGAACGAACTAATGTAGTAGATTGGATCAATATAGTCCATAAAATTCCAACTTGGTGGGTCATGATAGTCCTTGAAAATGATATAAATATGAAAATAATTTGTTATTTTAATATTATAGACATATTTCAAATCATATGCACATTTGATGTGTCTTATATTGAGACTATGTATAAAAATGGTACCAATATATATATATATATATATATATATATATATATATATATATATATATATATATATATATATATATATATATATATGCCATAAATATGTATTTGAATCATATAATTGTGAATCTAGCCAATCTGAGAACTATGTAACTATTATAGATTCAACATGCACCCTTGGGAGAAGTTATTTAGGATCCCCCTAGTCAAGCTATAAAATGGGAACAACCTTAGGATGTGGGTATCTTGTGATGGGGATAAACCTCTGAAGTAGGTTGGTTCCTATTTGATGTTCACCTAAACTAACACTAAGCCTAGAGATTCATGGGAAAAGGATTAGAAGGGGATGAGGAATCTTATAAAAGCTAATAGGTGATGCACCAAATTGATAGGTTGATCTTCATTTCTTGACTTGAAAAACACTAATGAAATAGGTAGATCTTGGGTTTAGAATCCAACCATCTATTATACATCCTTGTGAAGGTTCACTAAATGGACTAGAATAAGGGAAATGAAGGAGAGGTCTAAAGTAAGACACTAACCAGTCATAGTATCCACATGTAGGCTTCAACTAGGAGATAAAGAACACTAAACACAACATGTATGAGTGGATGAGCTAGTAACTAGGTGAGATAAGTACACACTTTACTAGAATAGTGAAATCAAAGCACATCCTTTTATTACTTCAAAAGGTTACAAATTCCTTCTTGGTAGAGTTTGGTCTCACCAAGAGAGGGAACTAAGAGGAAGATAGAGAGTATGATTATCCTTGTTTTGGGCTTGAGAGCCTCTATTTATTGTAGAAAAGAGAGAGAAGGGAGAAGTTGGTAACAATTTATCTATTAAATTTCTAGCTATTTTATCATACTTTTAGTCTAATTAAGATAGGATATTATGAGTGACATATCCATGATTAGCCTCTTAATCATTCCACTAATAGATCAAGGTGCACTAGAAGACAAATGTTAACCATAGGTGACAAGTCTTGATCTAAATAGAAGTGAATGCCCCAACTGATTCTCAAATCCCTAAGTTTTAGATTGTTGATCTTCCATCAGATTTCATCAAAAGGATAAAAAATAAATTAATCATTACCCATCAAGGACACATCATGCCTATTCTAAATGGTAGCTTGTCAAGGCATGACTTGAGATAATCATTTCACATATGATCTATAACTTGGGTCTTGAACTAAATTAATTATAAATGAAAACCAATCTAACGATACTAGATTTTATATAGATATATCACCTTGTCTAGTAGTTAGTCCCATATATATCGAGCTCTACTCAAGCTCATGTTTAGGATCTCATTTTACCTATTGAGTTAGGTTTGTCCTAATCAATCACTTCAACTCACCTCTTTGTTATGGTTTTTGGAAATCTAACTATTTGACTTGCTTAATCTCCTATGGTCTTGACACTTGTCAGCCATACACTTTTCCTCAGCTACCTACCAAAGATTTTTAAACCCCATTGGTTAGTTCAAAAATATTAAATTTGATGTTCACATAAATGTCATTCAACAAAAAAAAGAACATTTTTTGGCATCTGATAAACTATCAAATTTAATCTCATATGGATTTTCCCTGGGCATAAATTTGACACTTTATTGGACATCTTACATATTTTGGCCAACTTTACAAACTTGCAAATTGAGGCATAGAACTAGTGAAGGCAAAAAACTTTCAAGGGATGGTTTTAATGCTACAAGGAGCAAACCCATTTGATATACTATCCTAGAAGGCTTCCTAAGTGAGGATATTAATGCATGATTTGGCTAGCCTACTCGATCCTCATCAAAAAAGGCCAAGTTTGAAGTCTTAGTAATCTTAGTATGTGGATCTACCCTATGAAGGTGAAAATTCTCCATATTTCATCATCATGTGAGATATAACTTAGCAGGGATAATCTGAGACATGGAATGTAGTAATTTGGGACCAATGTGAAGAAACCCATGTTTACCCTGAGCATCCTAGACATTCCATAGAGCTTTCATAACTCAAGACCTATACTTAAAAAGTTGACAAATTACACTTTAAATGAGCCTAAATTGTTTCAAAAGATATTTGAGATTCAAGATCTCACTATTATATGCATATCCATCTAGATTTTGTTCAAACCACTAGTTTGGGATTGTTAGCCACTGGGAACAAGTTTGATATGTGGGACAAAAATGGCCAATAGTAACTGTGGATAACATTTTTACAAAAAATGTCCCCTCTATATTTATGGAAATATAACTTGTGTAAGAGTGGAGAATATTTTTCCAAAAAATGTCCCCATAGTATATGGATAGATATGAAAACTAGTATAAGTTCCAAATTGGAGGACATGTTTCATAACATTCCCCACTATAATTTAGAGATGTTGAATATTGAGTATGTGTGGAGAACATGTTCCCAAAACATGCCACCACTAAAGCTGATATTGTGAACATGTGGAAACTATGCCTATATGGAATGCCCCCACTAAATATAACATTGTGAATGTGTGGAAGCCATGCATCTCTAACATGCCCCTACTGAATATGAAATTATGAATGCATTGAAGCCGTGCCTCTATGACATTTAGTCACTAATACCTAAACCTATGAATATGTGGAAGCCATGCCTCTATGACATTCCCCCAATGATATGCCCCCTTTTCAGGTGAGGGGAGATAGAAATTGGTAGTTACCTTACCTCAAAAGGATAAGATAACCATGTAAACTAGGGAATGTATGATGTAGCATATAGAGGGAATATGTCTAGGTATATATATCCATGAAGTGCATAGAATGTGATTAAATCAAGTCCTAAAATGGATGAAAAAATCATGGAAACATATATATTTAAATAATACAAGATCAATAATCAACCAAACACACACATAAGATCATGCAAATTAAAGTCAACAAAAAATGGTCCAAAGGATATCAAAAAAAGGGGCATGCTCAAATGACACACAATTTAATAGACATGGCTAAGTCAAATGCACATAAAGTAAGAAATGACATATTCAAATGTCAACATAAAAGAACCAATGACATATTCAAATGTCAAAGAGGTAAATAAAGGCACATGGGTTACAAATAATGGAACACATTCAAATTCTCAAACAAGAAAGATAATATAAAGGCAATACACTCAATAAAGTGCATAAATGAAAACATAAGTAACTAACATAGACATATCATAATAGTCCCTAGATATATGTATTATCAAAAGGCATCAATTACATATCATATCAATTAAATTTTGAAAGCAATAAACTTGGATAAATGCATGTGTAAGTACATATATAAGCTCAAACATGATAATATAAAAATAATCATATAATTATATAACCTAGATGTATCATAATCATATAAGTGGGTGCCCTTAATATCTTGGTGACATGAGTAGAGGGAAATCCCAACGTCAAAAAGTTCATAGATCATGTATTTTTATATGCCTAAAAAACACTCAAAATATGCATGACATAAGTGTATATAGGAAATACTAATATGCCATCTACCAATATGAAACTAACAACATATATGCCGAGGAGCTAATAGAACATGTAAATGCTGAAAATAATTTTGGATTTTTGAAGTTTTAAATTGTATGGGTATTTTAGGAATAAGTGCAAAAAATAACTATATTATGATCTCATATAACGGATGCTTATAAGTATCTCCCCACTGGGAACCTAGTGCAATAAATTGATTGTACTACTAAGGAGCATATATAAGTGCAATATCTTTCACTACATAATATGTCATACTATGTATTTTATATGAAGTATTAGTACTAGGAACATGTTTAGGTGCTCTTGATATCTAAGTATGGAGTGTAGTATAATTAGGAATTGTATCATGTTCTTTTGGTAAGTTTTTATTTGGTATCCTTAATTCACATTAAAATGTAATTTTAGTTATTTATTTATTATGTATACATTACTTATATTAGTTTTTATAATCTATGTTTGGATATGGTAAATTATATAACAAATATTTCCATGTAATGAAATGATTGTATTATAGTGGTAATAAATAAACCATTGTATTCAATGAAATCATGATGGAAATAGGAAAGATCAACTATAATGATCATGTGGTAATGAAATTATTGGTTTTATTTTTGTCATTGACTCTAAAGTATTTTTATAAATATCCTATGAATATATATGTACCTTTTTAGATACCCATATATTTTTTATAGGTTCACCTTATCCACATGTCTCTTTATGAATGACTCAATCGATTAATGATTCCTTGGTGGGATCAATGTGTGAGAGATCAGTCTTAGGATATGGTATAATAGGAGAAGGACTTATAATAGTCATCACATTTTGTGAAGGTTGATATACCATGTGATCCTCAAAAGGAGTATCATGAGATATCTCAGCCATCTTAGAATAGCCTAGAGAAAAAGTATGTGAAATAGGTTTAGATATGTCTTTTGAAAATGTAATAATTTCCCGATTAGATAACTGTGTTAGAATTTGCTCAAGATCAAAAGAATAATTATCTTGGTGCCCATTCATACCATGTTAAGTGTAAAAGTGTTTTTTTTTACCTTTATAAATTTTTGTGGTGGGTAATGAGAATTAGGAGGGAGCTTTATCATTCATTTATTCAATAATGTACATAATATATCATGTGGTCTACCTTATTACCAATCAAATTAAAGTGGTTGCCTTTTTATAAAGGCATATGGTTTAAATATATGATTTATTCTATAATCATGCTCCTTTCCTCTATTTAATACTTTTATTATTTGTTCTTTGGAATGCATTGTCGGTTGTGAAGATGGGTTTTTTAGTGGTTCATGACCCTTCTTAACTTATTTGTTTGCTTTGAAAATGATATTTTTACTATGTTTACCTTTAGGTGGTGAATTAGGTAACTTGTTTTTTGTATTCACTAAAACACATTCATATTTATGAACATCCCAATATAGAATATCAAATGAAGGAAAGCGTTTATGCAATGCTATTTTTCTAAGAGGAGAAAGAATACCCCTACTAATGTAAATTCCACTTCCAAATATGAGGGGGTGTAATTTAAGGAATACAATATGTCCTTTAATTTTATAACATAGTATGGAATGGACTCATTCTCATTTTTCATTAATGCTTGTAAATGGTGTGATGGTAAATTCAGTAAGGTGTATCGATGAAATTTGGATAAGAACACATCTTTGATTTTTTGGAATGTTGACAAGGAACCATTTAGAAGGCTATAAATCCAATCTATAGCCTCTTGAGCTAAACTTCAATGGAATGTTTTAAATAATAGGTGTCCAACCTTAATGTATTTATTATTCTAAGTGAGTATCAAGATCCCCAGGACCATTGAAGTAAGATAAGTTAGGCATGATGAAATTAGAAGGGTAAGGAGATTGAAATAAATATAAAGTAAGAGGTTGTTCTTATAACATATTCTCATCAAAGGTATCCTCATGAGATGAAAATTTCAACTTAAGGGTATCAAATTATTTTTGAAGATATCTTATAATAGTCATGATGGATAATATATCACCAATAGAGAGTGGTGAAGAAGTTTAATATTTACTTAGAGGTTGTAAACTACAATTTATACAAAATATAGGAATGATAGACTCTTGAGAACCTTATAAAAGAGGATCATCACATGGTTGTGTAATATTCAAGAAAGGAATATCAATGGTTAAAGAGATAATTTTATCATTTTGGATATCAAAATTGTTTATATCATCATCATTTCAATATTTTGTCTTTTGAAGTTGTTTGACATATAATAGGAGTAGGGAAAGTAAATTCACTTGTAAACACATTTTTTTTCAGTGGAAAAGTCAAAGGAGGGATGAAAAGAAACATTTGCTACTTAATTTGAAACACTAGGAGAGGGAATAATGTAAGTTTCACTTTTATTTTTATCAAATGTACTTGTAAATTTAATTGTATCTCCACACAAGGCATTTTTTATAACCACTTTCTTATAAAATTCATATGCATTTTCATTATGCCATTTAAGAAAAAAAGGAGAGGAAGTAGTACATGCATTTTGACTATTACAAGTTTTATAAAGAGAATTAATTTCATTATTTTCATTTGAGTGGTCCAAATAAGAGATATTATTTTCAATATTATCATCTCTTTGATAAGAAGGCACACACTCAAAATTTTCAACACTTTCATTATTAGAAATAGGATAAGAAATTTCTATTTTTTGAGCATCTACATCATTGGAAAGAGAAGAGGAACATTTAAATCTTGATGCAATTAAATAGTGTAAAATATTTTGACTTGCAACATTATTAATGTTAAATTCTTGCTTATCCATGTTATCATTTGGATGTAAGGCACTAACAAAATGTATTACACTTTAATATTTAGATACTTCATCATTGGAAAGAGAATAAATAATTGAACTAGTCTATACATACTTGAGGAATATCATTATACACATAACCATATGAAATCATACTATGATCATTACCATGTTAATTTAAATTTTTATTTTCATCATTACTTTTTTCATTATCATAATTATAAGCAAAATAAGAGGTGTTATCTTATGTTTGAATTTCCATAAGTTATTCATATGCAATACATTGATCATACATAATATTAAATAAATGATCCAAATGGTGGGGATTTATGTGTCCTAAAATTAAGTACTCCAGAAGGATTTTGGCTTTGGATAAAAATGGAAAGCACACAACCACAAGGATCAAAGCAAATAGATAACTAAAAATTCCAAAACTAGGCCCATGCAAGAAATTAAAAAAAAAATAGATCTTAAAATAAATATATAAATATAAGATTAATTTGGAAGAAAAAATCCTACAGGAAAACTAGATTTTTGGCTTAACAAATAGAGGATGGGTTCACTAAATGATTTATGCTACTTGGGTTTATAGACAAAAAGACTTAATAAAATAAAATTATTTTAATGAAATATTGTAATATTCATATCTAAATAAAGTAATAAAATATTGTGACAGTATATTTATTCAAGCACGTATGATTAATATAAAAATTATTGTATAACTACATGAATAAAGGATGAGAGAGAACATATCCTATTTAATGTTTTGTTATGGAATATAATAGTGATCAAGAATCATCAAAAAATTATATTGTAATTATAGGTTTGACTTGCTCTACCTTTTGACATCCTTTATCCCATGGGCACTTTCATCCATAAAGGCATGATAATCTTGATGGAATTATTTAGACCAAAATATATATCCTTTATTGAGTCTATTAGTTGTATTTTTCTAGGTTTTTGTCACCTTTTCATTAACGTATTTAGATCATGTGTATAGGATATCTCTCATTTTATTGATCAAAACCTCAAGTTCCATTTTATTTTCCCTTGAATTATGCCTTTGAAAAATGTCTTAGTGGGCACATAATTCTAAGATTACCCAAATAATCTATGTCAATGATCATTACCTACATGTCCAATACTCTAAATATGGACTCAAAATTATGTAGTTCTACCATACATGTTGGATTATGTGTGAATCATGTAATGTGTGATAAGAAAGTAAAATAGTGACATAGATTGTAAATTAGAAAATATAGATCTTGGATTTATCCTTCAGTAATTCAGACCTATATATGTGTTGTGTTTATGACTAATATGAAAATAGGAAAAAATAGGGAAACTTTGCTCACCTGAGTGCTTGATTGAATGCTCTTTGGTATGAATGATAGGTATATGCTAGGTGAGGAATGAATTATGGTCGATATTATATTTATACCAATACATTTAAAGAATATATCACATAATATCACTTAGGAAAACCATTAGGATATAATTAATTTGAAAATTAGATTAGTATACGGAACTAGACACTTGCATTAGGTAATGACACTTACACCAACATAAGCATTAAACTGAGACACAAGTGTATGAGAAGTTGGAACATAGGATTAGATATAGAAATTTTAGAGATGGAAGATAAGTAGGTTTATAAAATTATGGGTAAGGTATAATGTTTAATTCATCAACATAATATTGGTCATAATAAGAGATAAGCTGAGGTGCATGAGATAAAGTAGATGTTATACTTGAAAAAATGGAAAAGGTATAAAATTGAGAGGAATAACCAATGTTTAAGTTTTAAAATCATACAATATTAAAGTTCCATATTCATAAATATCATCTACATATGCCCTAATTTTCACTCATCAAACTTTTTCAAATTTTAAAAGACCTTGAGATTCCACTTACCTATTTATATCGCATCAGATTTTACTACCCTAATTTACCATCCCTAGGATTCGCTAATTATCAAAATAGGCATGTTTTCCAACAAAAAAATCACTTTAAATTTGACATGTGATGGACCCAAAATAAGAAAGGTGACATGAAATACCAATCTCAAGGAATCACTCCCCCATCCAAATTGGATTAGAATGTTGACAAATTTATTGACACTGATTTGGAAAATGTCAACCTATCAAAATTTTGGTAAAGGATTAAAATTATGTTGAAGTCTAACTCAACTCAAAGTATATATGATAGTGGAATACATTAGGAAAAAACTTAACAAATATCAATTCAATGTCTTGAGATAGTGTTGACTCTGTCAAGTCATTATGATAAAGAAAATAAGGAGGTCAAAAAATCAAATTATGAGAGAATTATTTACTTTTGTACATAACATATTGAATATATGCTGAGGATACCTGATCATGAATCCTTTATCAACCCCACTTATGAAACAACCCAAAAACTATAAGCTTATTATTTATCTTCTTAATCAAAAGTGGTGAATAAACATTTGGCTTGTAAAACCAAAAGGAGTTGCTACCAGACTTCCTAAGGCCATAATGTAATTTAATTATGAGATGGAAATGAATGAACTCATTATACTCTTGAATATAATTATCAATAATCCTAGTGTTATGTATTTTTAGGAGTGTGTGTGTGTGTGTGTGTGTGTGTGTGTGTGTGTGTGTGTGTGTGTGTGTGTGTGTGTGTGTGTGTGTGTGTGTGTGTGTGTGTGTGTGTGTGTGTGTGTGTGTGTGTGTGTGTGTGTGTGTGTGTGTGTGTGTGTGTGTGTGTGTGTGTGTGTGTGTAATACATGATAATAAGGATAACATCAATTGGGTAGAGTTAATTAGTGAATTTATTCATAATAAATTGTGTGAAATACATCAAACAAGGAAGTTTTACATGAATTATTATCTCGCCTATTCATTCACATATAATAGGTTATATATTGGGTTAAAAAATTTGGTCATATGTCTTCAACATGTATTTGTAAGTGTTATCCCTAGATCACATTATATTCTAGTTATCAACATTTTGTATTGTAAATGATGTTTTTATGCACTATGTTACTAAGATGTTTGAGTAAAATTACATACAATTTAAGGTTGTTTATTGTGACCAACACTAACATATCCACATGGTGTGTTTGTTTTACATAATTCCCCACTTTTTCATATTTCAAGATATAGAGATTTGAGAATGCCCCTTACATGCTACTAAAGTTTATTGATGATATGTAGGACCTAATAGAGCTAGTATGTTAGCTTATGGAAACATAAAATATCCTATCTAAAAAACATAAGGCATGTTTTCATTTACCAATTACTATTGGGAGATATAATTTCACCTCACTCTTCAAGGTAAATTAAATTTATTAATAAATGACTCAGGTTACCCTTAAACCCTTTAATATTATACATTATTTTGTTATCATAGGATTGATCAAGAATACACTCAAGTGTTCATATCATCACGTCTCATATTATGAATACTACTTAATGGATTATGATTATGAGAAAGAATTAATTCTCCAAGATTACTCTCACTTTACTCTAGATTATGTTATTAATTAAAACATTGCATATATTTTAGATGGATTTGAAGATGATGACGATAAAGAGGATCTTGATTTTCATGAAAAAGCTATAGATCTAAGACTCCTTCCTTGATTTTATAAGAGAAAGACAGAATTGACATCCTTAAAATATAACATGTAGATAGTCTTGAAAAAAACTCTTTCTTGGATTAAATAAAAAGGGGTGAATGTAGAGAATGATATATTTCCTCCACCATTGAGAGATTTAAACATAGGTCTTGATAAATTGTTGTTTACCCCTAAATTTAAAAGTGGGGGATAGGATTAATAATATACAATTAATTTAATCACAAGGGTGATAAAATAATATATATCAAGACACTAAATACAAAACTCTTATTAAAAACATTCTAAATTTATACAGTTTATATTTTTTTAAAATAGTAAAGTACATCTATTGAAAGATATTACAATAAATAAGGAACAATGGTACTTAGTTTAATATACATAGGTAGATATATACTAGGACCAAGTGTAAATTATGTACGATTAGTATTAATAGTTTATCATTAGATTCTTGAAATTATAATTTTATATCCATGAACACTACCATCAGATCTATACACTACCATCGATGTTAGTGTCTAACTATCATGTAGGTGTCCAATATAAAATGACTAGATCTAGATACAACTAAATTAACTATTCTAGGTTTTTTCACCTTTTTAATTATGTACATAGACCTAGGATATAGGTTATCACTCTTTATTTATTTATCAAATCCTATCTCTTCATAAGTCTTACCCTTGGAATGAGTTTTCTATAAAATGGGTTTGTGGGCTCACAATGTCGAGATAACCCAAAGACCCCTTTGTTAATGTACACTTCCTATATATATAATAATCCAAGGAGGGCCCCATATATATTTAATTCTCCCCTATGTGCGGGAAAGTGTATACATAAGGGTGTAATATACTATATGAGCATACATGCAATGATCTACCTTGTAATTTGATAAATATCACACATGTGATTCTCTTTAAATGATTAAAACTTGTAATATGACTACTCTTATGCATAATATTAAATATGGATTACATAAGGTAGAATATAATTCTTTTGTAGATTATTAATTTAGATTTAGTATATGTTTTCTTGGTATTTTCTAAATGAGGAATGAGAAGGCTTAAACTTATATTTATACCACACCTTTTAAAAATATATCATGGTAGGGTTAAATAAGATAGATAAGTTAACCCATAGGTTTTTAAACAATTATAATTTGGAAGATTTTTGGCTACACTAGATAAGGACCTAGACATTACTATTGGTAGTAGTATCCGTATGTGGTCGGTAGTGTTCATATGGCTATAATTTAGGTACTAATATTAAACTAATAGTGAAGGATGTTTAACAAGTTTTAACATTTTTGTGTGGTAAAAGAGGCTTGGGTCATTATAATGATATGTATAAGACTAAGCGATAATCATTTATGTACAAAAATATGGAAAATTTGAACCTTTCATTAGTAGGAATGTATATAACTGAAGGGGAGATCCTTGGTTGATATTTTTCAAATGTATAAGATTGAGATAATATAAATATTTAGTTTTAGTATCTACATTTCCCCCTTTAATATATTAATGAATAATTATTCTATTAATATGTTAAATGAAATAAATGCATATCTAAGACACACCTTCAACTTTGATTGATCTAATTTGCGTGATTTTATAGTGTATGACTTATGTGTCGATGTAACCATGTTACCTCTTGATGCTTTAAATTAGTAAATATTCTTCCTTATGAAGAATTGGGTATAGAATAGGTTCATAACTAAGACCTAGATATTTTAATAAGTATATTAAAATGTATTCTGCCCCCAATCCAATGTAAGGATGAGTTATTTCATGACCATTAAGATCATTATATCTCAATCACACAACTCAAGTGTGAATAAATATAATCTATTGAGGGTGAGTAATTTAATCATATCATTCTATAAGTATAGTTAGATTAAATGATTTAATCACTCCAATATATAAATATAGTGAGGTTGAATGGTTTAAGAAATTCAACCTATAAAATAAACTAGCTAATGTAATAGAAAAGGCTTAATAATAGTACATCCTAAAGTAGTTGGTGTGTCTTGGTGAGTAGTATAATTGGTAATTTTTATAATTTTTAGTGAAATAACATGGAATATGCACCTATTATATGCTTTATCTACATTGTATGTGTCATAATATTAAAATATTTATTTTAAATCTATGCAAAATTGGTGAAATATATAGGATTCTGACCCAAGTGTATATCTAAATCTTGAAATTGAACTGGATATTGTGCAAGTGTGGAGGTCATGTATTTGTGTATGCCCCCACTTAAGTCTATAGATATTTATTAAGTGTATAAGTGTGGAGGTAATGTTTTTATAACATGCCCCTAATAAAATTTGGAAACCATGAAAATGTGGAGGTCATACTTCTATAACATGCTCCCACTGATATGCCCACCCCACTTTTAAGGTGAGGGAAATAGAATATAGAAGGTAACTTACCTCAAAATAATAAGGTAGTTGTATAATTTATGTATGAATCATGTAGCATGTAGGGATAACCTATAAAATTTGATATACTAATTAGGATCATTCTATGTGATCATATCACATACAATGATGCATGATATAGATTATTATAATATATAGAGAATAACACTAAAAATTCAACGTAAAATCAAGCACACACACAAGAACACTCAATATAATGCAAAATAATGGTCTAGGGAGACCTCATATAAGGGTCATGTTCAAATGCTACTCAATTTAAATGGATGCTATATTTAAATGTCTAATAAACATGGAATTCCATATTCAAAATTCTAAACAACATAAAATGGTACAGGGGTCAAAAATTAAATAATGTATTCAAATGTTCCATAAGAAAGAAAATATAAAGCAATGAAATACAACCAAGGAAGATAAAATTTGAATAGATAAAGTACAAACATAAAGAAAAGCATAGTATACTATTCCCTACATATATGTGTTATAAAAAAATGTTATGTAGCATAGCATATCAAGGACATTGTGAAAGATATGAGCATGGATATAGATATGTGTAAAATTTTTAGTATATAAGCTCAAACATGATAATTTATAAATGATCATAAAATATATGTAACCTATATCAATCATGATCAAAGGAAAATGATGCCCACAAATTATTATATGATATAGGTAGATGAGATATCCAACATATGGAAATGCATAGATCATGTGTATGGGTATGATTTTATAACACTAAAATATGCATGAAACATATATGTATATATAAAATAATGATATGCTATCTAATAACATAAAATAAATTAGTTTAGCATTTATAGGAAAACTAGCCATTTTGTTGTGTGATGATGTTATCTTCAGCCATAGAGGATGGAGTATGCCTATAAATTCTATATTCTATGGTGGAAAAAATGGAGGAATAGTGGGATATCCCAATTTTTTATGAATACCATAGATCTCATCTAGGAGTTGATCAGTTTATGATTTGGAAAACAAGAACTAGAGGAATGGACTGCCTATGGAAATTGAGCCCCTAACTAAAGATCACTTTCTATTTTCATTTTCTTATAAGGATGACTTGTATAAAACAATAAGGGGTGGGTTAAGATTTATAGGGAATTTTTTTTATCTCTTAAATAAAATGCTTGAGTTTAAAAAAAATTGGATTATTTTCTAGGATTTTTAGGTGTGGATTTCTCTCCCAGAATTCCCACTAGACTTTTGGCATGAGGACAAAATCCGTGGTTTGGCCCAATCTCTCAGGAATCTATTGATGTTTGACCCAATTAATCAAGGAAGGAGAAGATTATTAGAGTCCAAGGTTAAGGTTATGGTTTTTATTTCTAATCCCTATTAAAGTAAATCCTTCTTAGGAACATGAATAGTGTATAGAGACAAAACTACAAGATCAATGGGTTTTTGGGTCCATGCAATGTGTGATCCTGTCTTCACATCACGAGCAACCCTTACCCTCTACCTGAAAAATTCATTCATGGTGAAATGGATCTTATGAATTCATAAGAGCTTCATGATATATCTATGAAGGCCTTTAGTGATAAATAAATTCCAAATACCTATGAAAAACTATTGGATAAGACTATTTTAAAACCATCTAAAGAACTACCTAATTACCCTAAAGGGATTGTGACTAATTTTATTTTGTTTTTGATTCAAGAATTTCCAACCACTCTAGATCCTAACCCATTATATGATATCATATCCACCATTGAAATATTTTTATCCACCAAAATATGCCTATTGGGTCACCTCAATCCTTGTTATTGGAGGAAACTTTGCACCTTGGAAAATATAATGCTCAAGAATTCAACCTAGCTCCTAATGTGGAAGCATACCCATTTGTTATTCTAAAATTATTGATTGAAGATAATAAAGCATATCAAAGGATCCATAATTATTTATAAAATCCTAAAATAATAATATCTAACCAAAAATATGAATGGGGCCACTACTCTCAAGATTTTGGATCCTAGTTCAATCACAAAAAGTTGAATCTTGGGAAAGGAGAGGTCAATTATGGGAATGTAAAGAAGTGAGTGGGAAGGCATTCATCTAGAAGTGAATTATAATTATAAAGTGAAGAATAAATTTCCAATAGTACACAAAGTACCCTCTCAAGGGTAATCATGATCAAATGTTAATGTCTTCTCTTAAGATTTTTGAGTTGGTGGTGGTTTCAATTTTGGTTCCTTAGATCACTATCTCTTGTTGTATCTCTATCTGTTGGTTTTGGGATGATAATTATGAAAAAAATTTGGGTAATTATCTACACTAAATTTCATTTTATTTTTTAAAATTCAAATTCCTTGGTGGTGAATTCTTTATTTTATGATCTTTTTTTCCATTTCTCATTTTTTTCCTTTTCCTTGGGCCAAGTGTACGATGG
The DNA here is from genome assembly GCA_037957365.1 of Torreya grandis. Lineage (NCBI taxonomy): Eukaryota > Viridiplantae > Streptophyta > Pinopsida > Cupressales > Taxaceae > Torreya > Torreya grandis. Next base: position 10,500 of record JARHVA010011509.1, on the reverse strand, counting down.
ATTTTCTTGGTTGAAAACCTATATTTACTTGTTTTTATACTTTGATTAACTATTACCCATCATTATTTAATACCCTTATGTAAATTACCCTACCACATATCTCCCATGTGTCACTTTATGATGACATTTTTATTTTTATTATGTGCTGCCACCTCCTTTGTGTCATTTATTTCTCCTTACTATGTCATCATTTGCAAGACATTTTGTTTCATAATCATACCATTTTATAAACACTTGTTAATTTTTATTTTTTTATATTCTTTAATATTTTATTGTATTCACTTTACTCCTAAAATTTTGATAATTCTGAAAATTGGAATATTTGAGGTCATGGCTTCACAACAAAAATCAATAGTGGATAAGGAAAAGGAGATAGAGTCTGAACATGATTCTCTTGAGGATGAGGTGCCAAAATTGGGAATTGATGGATTTCAGCTCATGTCCTATTCAACCATCAAGTATAACAACCTTAGTATTTGGGTGATTATAGAAAAAGTCAATCTCACCCATTTTATGATTAGAATTATTGGACATGACCCCAAACTTGCAAAAGATTTTATTGAGGCTTGGAAGGAAAGGTTTTTTTATATGAGAAGTATGAGGATCAAGGTAACTAAATAATCTATCATCAAATCTAATGGGATAATAGTGCATGATGTAATTTACTATAAGGAAAAAATAATGAAGGATGAGTGGGTGTCAAAATTCTTCAATTCTATGGGAAAAACTAAGAAGGTCAACAAGAGTTTTTGAAGGATGGATCTCTTGGAAGTCTAGACAAAGGCCAGTAGGCAAATGATGTTGTACATTACCTTAGAATCCAAATTTAGTTTGGTAATCTCTCACCATTTCATGATATTAAATAAATTTAAGGGTATTTACACATTTGGTCTTCCTTTCTACTTACTTCACTCTTTATAGGACTCTGTAAGGGATTTTAAGGGAAATAATAAAGTTACGGTTGCACACCAAGCTCTCATTTTCCTATTATTTAAGTTTTCACCCATAGTGAGGAGTACCTAATTGTCTATAATTTCATAGGATGTGGTAAAATAATAAAGGAAAAGAACCAAAGGGGTGTAGATACCTAATTATTCCCATAACTAGATTTTGACCAAACTTTAGACTAATTTCTACCAAACATTATAAATTAAGCCTAGGAATAAATGAACATCCCAATTTCATCTACCCATCCTTAATTAATGATAAAAATCATGTTGATGAATTCCTATTATAAGTATTATATGGTATGAAAAAATAATCTCTCATAGATTCATCTTTAGTCACCTTGTGACCTAAGAACTGGTAATTTGGCTTATGGACCCATTAAGTGAGAAACTTGAACAATTATCAAAAGAGTTAAAATTTTAATCAAAATTAATTAATAAATTAAAAAAATATTAAATTATTATTTGAAATATCAATTTTAAATTAATGAATATATAATAATGGAAATTCTAAAAATTAAAATATCAAGCCTTTTCATTGTTACCTTTATGACTTTTAAAGCTCTTCAAAAATAGCTCAAAATATATAATTTGAGAGACATGACTAGTAATTAAAAATCATAATTACATGAAAATTTTTAAGTCAATTGTATTTATTCTCAACTCACCTAGGGTTATTTTGAACTCATTTCATATATAAACTCAACCTTAACTCATCTTAGGTGAGAGTTACCTTTCGAGGCTATAAATACAAGGCCATACCTATAGATATCTAAGTTATTTATATGTAATGTTATTATGCCAAAATATATTCAAATCTCTCATAATATAAATTTATAATTCTAATTTTTATAGAATCAATCCTTTTAAGTAATGTTACCATAACAAATTCATAAGCTAATCAGCCAAGCCAAGGTGCCAAGAAGAGAAGGAGCAAAGAAAGCTTTGTTCCTAAATAATTCTTGATGTAAAAAATAATAAAGCCACTTCAAAAATATATTGTCACAAATTATTTCACCTTATAAGAGGGTTTTCAATCCTCTTCCACATTTGGGCAACATGGGAACACTTCCAGGTATGAGGGTGTACCTGTAGTGGAAGTGAGCTTCTAAATTTAAGGGCTAGCTCCTTGAATGTATCTTGAAGTGATTTCACTTACGATAATGCTTAATTGTGGGTAAAAGATTTATAATTTTTGAATTAAATTTTTTTTAATGGGGTGATACACCAATATGTTTTCCACATGACCATCACATTTTATTCACTAATAAATACAACATACAGACTAATCTCAAAGTCCTAAAGGATTCTAACATGAGTGTTTCAATATAGAGGTGAGATTTATGAATCAACATAAGTAAAATGAAATAGAGGGAAAATTTCACACTCTAAGGACAATAATACACTTTTAAGGAGATTAAAACACTTTAATACACTCTATATGACCTGTTAGAAAGAGAGTTTCTTGTAGAAGACATGAAAGGATAAGGAAAAGCAAAGGATATAATCACTGAACTTAACCATTCATCACTTTTCACACTCAAACAAGATATTATTTAACTCAATAATAGATTTATTGAATTATTCTAAGGGAAAATGTGACATCAAACTAGTAGGGCTTCACCATACTAGGTGTGGTATGTCTTACAAAGGCCAAAATGGTAGCTGCTTATAGAATTTTAGAGAGAGGAGAAAGAATGAAGTTCAAAGGTCATGAAAACACATGTCAAATAGATAACCAAATATATGTCAAGGGATATGAGTATTAAATAGACCATGAATTCTTACCAAAACAAATTTTCATATAAACCATGACAAAATATCCAAAATGGTGTAGAGACTCTTCAGTTAACCTTTTTGAAACAACCTTCAACATGGATCATCTCTCAAGTATTTGAAACTAGATTGGAGAGATTTGACACATATTTAAAGTTTAAGGGAAGTTAAAACATTATATTATAGTCATAATATGTTCTCCTAACTACTAATTATCTTTTAGACACATGTATTCATCATCTATAGTTATTTATTAATTTCTTAGACATCATTATTCATATTTGGCAGTCACTATTCATCTCAGGTCTTCAACTATGATTTCATGGTGGCATGAGTATAAATATATTTATTTGATAAAAAATCCTTGATCCTAAATATTTTCCCATGTGGAATTCTCTTTCCATGTTGATCATTCTATTATAAATTATGCCTGTTGTCATTTGGACATGTAGCCTCATTCTATCCATCTTAAACACAATTAAATTTGCTCCGTTGATCTCATTTAGAGTCTCTTTGATTTGAACTTGTAATTTTTCCATTAATAATTGATTTGAGGTACTAATATTATGATGTCAGGTAGCATTGTGTTCAATTTAATCTCCTTGACCTTTGAGTCTCACTCATACCCTTAGATCTAGATGTACGTTCAAATGCCAACTATTGGATCTACCTATATTTGAATTAAAATGGATACTTTACAAGAGTTTATTTTTATGTTCATGTGACCATAATTTACATTCTCATGACCATAATTTATTTCTGCATGCCCGCTACAATTTGAACCCCAATGGTTAATTATTGAGGGTTGATTTTGATGTATGCACGATCGTCACTATTTGCTTATTCAACTTTAAAGATTTATATATCAAGATAGAGAACTCTTTAAGATGAAATATTTTCATGGGATTTTCTTGGAATTAAGGGCATTTATCACATGTGATATTTTGGCCATGCAATCTTTTTTGAGTACATTTATAATATGTATAAGTGAGCTGACCATCTATTTCTACATGACATCCCATGATAGTCTCGTTAAGTTAGAGTTGTGTTATGAGATTTTTATTAATCATATATATCCCCATTAAGTTATTGAGTCATATTAAAACTTTTCCCATGAATTTGAACTACTCTGACACCATGAAAACCTACCACTTGCATATAAGACCCCAAAATGACCCATACGTGACTCATACTAAAAAAAGATTTACTTAGACTATGAACAAGGATAAAATGGAATTAAATTACATTAAATTTAAAAAAAAACACCCTATGACACTATTTTAGACCCCTATATATGTTTTTGACTATAAAGGGTTGACCTATTTTGACTTGTGGTCAATATATTTAGCAATTTCTGAAGGGTGGTATACTTGTTATGTGATGACCAGTTGCCTAATCCTATACATTGGGATATGAGTCACATGTACACCATTTTACACCTAAATTTCCTTTGAAAACATATCAAAAAATAGAAAACAACAAGAATAATAAAAAAAACACACATGTGCTCCACTAGAACACTTAGGGAACACAACACACATAACTGAAACAAAACACACACCTATCCTAATATATAAAAAACCTCATGTTGAGGTGAAACATCTGATCACCCCTCAACTAGGGTAAAAATTGGTTCCCCTATCATTTTCATCACTCCATAAAGGTAGCCTAGCATGAGAAGCATGCTCATCACCAATCACTTACATATGTAGGTGATCAAGAAGCCTATCACCTTTGAATCTTCTAAGGTATTTAAGTGAACTATCTAGTACCTTCATGAATGATATTTATTTCTCTTTGATATCCTTGGTTGGATATTCAACTATTGTGATCTCTAACATATTCATTGGATGTTCTAGAAAAAAATGTAGATGGGAGTGTCTGATAATATTTTAAACCTTGTCTTCTTCAAGGATAGGAAGTACTTGATGTTTGAAAGAATCAATATACTCTTCTTCATTATCTAATACCTTTGGATCTAGGTAAACATTAGGTCGATATCCTGACTATTCTTATGGCATAACAACTTCTATTTTAACCTCATTATCCATGTCTACAACTTTTGGACACTAGCATCATCAAATTGCTTCATGAAAATAGATTCTTAATCAATAGAATGACCTATATATTTATGATTGATATAAAAATTTTCAACATGATTATAGTTTCATTATCAACCTTGACATTAGATATATAAACTCTTGGAGAAAATGGACAGTTACTAAACTTGTCAAACTCCTTTCATATGGAGTTAAGCTTTTTCCATAGTTCTTATTCATTCATAATGTGAGACTATTCTTCATGATTATTGAGACAATAAACATCATGTTTATTAGATTAATTAATGAAATCATATGTAGACGTATTGAGGGGAGGAGTAACATTACCAAGATGATCAAACTTATGACATATGACATAAAACCTTTTCCACAAATCATTCTCATCCACCTCATGAGTGTCATCATCCAAAGAATCCTCATCAATGGTAGGGATAAAGACATCATTTTCCCCACTATAGTGATTAATTAGGTTCATCAATCTATGATCATCATGTTCATAAATCATATAGTTACCATCATTAGCATGAGAGTGTTTTACATTCACCTCAGCTCCTTCAAATGGCTCATCATACATGATATAAGTCCCAATTTTATTTTGTTCAAAGTATGCATAAGGATCATGTCAATATGCATATACACCATACTCTTCCAAGAAAAAATCATAGATTCCTTAAATTTTATAATCTCCATCATCCACATTAGACTCCTCCTTCTCATAAATAATGCAATTTAAGTTAGAGCTTATTTCAATGTATGCCTCGATGTGAAAATTTTCACGACGCTAAGTTATAATGGCCACTTTGGCCATATCTTGTCCCAAAGGCCAATAATAGCTAGTTATATGAGAGATAGCTACCTATCTTAGCTATAAAGTCTCTTGACAGGTAGATTACAAAGTGAGCTTGGAGGTCGATAGCAAATATATTTTGAAGGATAGGAAAACTAAGATAATCATGCTAGAAGACCCTCAAATTTTTGATTATCCTTATGGTCTTATAAATTTTACCATCTAATTGGATCAATCCATTTATATTAGGCTCATATTTTAGGCCTATCTTATTAGCTACAACTTTGGACATGACTGAGGTAGAGGCTTCACTATCAACTATGGAATTGTGAACCAATTTGTCACCCACTATGAGAGTGAGGTAAAATTGTGGAGGTTTATAAATATTATTAGATGGTTAAACAATAGTATTGTGATAATTTTTAAGGAAAACATGACTATTAATTTTATGCTAAGATGAAGGACTAGTAGGAATAGTGGAAAATTGCTTTTGTAACAACTCTTTTTGGCTAGGCATATAAAGGATATCCCATAATAAAATAGATGCTTTGGAAATTTTCAAGGAATCCACTATGTTTAGACCACTATTAATCACCTTTTATTGATTCCTTGGAGGTAAATAATTACTCATAACTTGAGGAATGGAGGCACCTTGATCAGATTTTGTCACATTTTGACTAGACGGTCTAGGAGATTTTAGAACTCTCACACTTGTAGCCATGCCTTACTACCTTGTATGAGGATTGGATGAGCCTATGGGAATGTTAATACCACTTCATATATAATTCCTCTTAGATATATTATTTTATACAATAAAGGCTATTTTATTGAGTATAAAAGTGTCTTCTACCAATAAATTGTTGAAGCTTTCACCTTTAGACTACCAACCCTCATTAACTTACATCATAACTTCATCTTTAGCTAATAGAAATGGAGTAAATACTTCTTAAGCAATAAGATATTACTCTACACCTTCATTATCATCCATTAATTATATTTTTTACCAATCTTCTCCTTGTACCAAATTTCTATGAACTAGTACCATCTCTCTTGCATTGGTGGTAGAGTTAGGATTTTATGCATTGGCATCTTATTGGAGTTATGCTTCCATTGACCTCTTCCTCTTTCATATTACTAACCAAATTGTTTTTGATATGGATATGAATTTATTTGGGAACCTTGATACATATTTTCTTGTCTATTTTTAGCCTCTAAGGCTAGGATCTTTTCTTTCCAATCAATATTATTTTCTACCTACTTGGACTTGGTATTAGCATTAGGAATTTGGGCCACATCTAGAGTGTTAGTAGAAGTATGAGACAATGGAGGAATAGGAACATTAAGATGTAATATTATATTTTATATGAGACAATTCTTAGATTTTATATCAATTTCAAATGCTTCAAGGAGAGTGGAACCCCCCATGGATTGAAGCATGATAATAATTTTAGTACCAATGGCTCTCAAGTAGGCAAAGAACACAAAACTATGATGTGGCCTCATGGGAGGAGGCAATCTAAACTAGGTCTTTTAAAACCTCTCATCAAAATCATGCATCATTTATTTGGATCCTCTTTTGATCACATTTAGTTAATGTATGAGAGAGGCATGATCAATTTCATTTCCAAATCTTGAGGTTAACAATACTCCAAAATCATCCCATGATTTAATGCATCCACCTTTTAAACCCCTATACCAATAAAGATATTTTCCCCTAAGGGACATAACAAGGAGTATAATAAAGATGTTCTCTCGAGTGATAGAATTGAATATACAAAAATTGTAGACATACCTAATGTTATCACTAGGTTTAACATGACTCTCACCATTGAATGCAGGTATACCTTTTATGGGATTAGGAGGAATATCATCATATGCTTGAAGGTGAATTAGATTTTTATTGTTTAAGGCAAGGAAAACATGAGGTATAGCCATATATTCTTAAAAATACTCAAAATATTCAATTCCTTCAACCTCTTCCTCTCTAGTAAAATCTACTGGTTCTCCAAAGGGAAGATTAGACCAAGGATATTTAACTTCAAGGTGAAGTTTAGGTTGAATAGGTGGATTAATGGGGTTCATAACTCTACTAGAGGATGAATTAGTAAGAAACATGAATCATGAGAGAAATTTTATAATAGGAAAATGGTATTGAACTAGATCTTACCTTGATGGAGTCACCAAATGCTGAGTAACACACCATTTTGAAACTAGTGTTATCAAGACCAACATTCACCTTGACAAGTTATCTTGAAGATAATGGTCTCATCAGGCATGTGAAAACTATTATCACAAAATATTTCACCCTAGAAGAGGTTTTTTAAGAATCTTATATATTTGGGTAACATGGGAACACTTTCAGGTATGTGGGTGTACCTATAGTGGAAGTGAGCCTCTATATTTAAGGGCTAGCTCCATTAATGTATCTTGAAGTGCTTTCACCTAAGATAATTATTTATTATGGGGAAAAGAGTTATAATTTACATGAATTTAAAATATTATAATGGGTTGATACACCAATATGTTTTACACATGACCATCACATTTCATTCACTAAGAAATAAATCATACATACTAGTCTCAAAGTCCTAAAGGATTCAAACATGAGTGTTTCAATATAGAGGTGAGATGTATGAAGCAACACAAGAAAAAATTAACTAGAGGAAAAATTTCACACTCTAAAGATAATCATACGCTTGAAATGAGCATATCACACTTGACTACACTCTATATGACCCATTAGAATGAGAGTTTCTTGTAGAAGACATGAAAGGACAAGGGAAATCAAAGGATAGAATCACTAAAATTAACCATTCATCACTTTTCACACTCAAACAAGATATTATTGAACTCAAAACCAAATTTATTAAATTATTATAAGTCAAAATGTGATATCAAACTAGTAGGGCTTTGCCATACTAGGTCTGGTCTATCTTATAAAGGCTAAAATGGCAGCTACTTATAGAATTTTAGATAAAGGAAAAATAATGAAGTTCAAAGGTCACTAAAATACATGTCCAATAAATAAAAAGTTACATTATAGGGGACTAGAGTATGAAATATACCAATGAATGGTTAAAAATATGAATTTACATATAAACCATGGTAAAATCTCCAAAATGATGTAGAGACTCTTTAGCTAACCTTTGTGAAAATACCTTCATCATGGATAATCTCTCAAGCATTTGAAACTAAATTGGAGAGAGTTAACACATATGTAATATATAATGGAGGTTGAAACATGATATGTTAATCATAATATGTGTTTCCTAACTACTACATATCTTTTAGACACCTATATTCATCATCTGCAGTCATTCATTACTTTTTTGGACTTCATTCTTCATATTTGGTAGTCACTATTCATATCAAGTCTTCAATTGAGATTTCATTATAGAATATGAGTTTGAAGAGATTTCTTTTATATATAATAATTTATCCTACATATTTTCCCATGTGGAATTCCCTTACCACATTGCTCATTTCATTATAAAATATATTGATTTTCATTTGAACATGTAGCCTCATCTTGTCCATCTAAAACCCAATCGAATTTACTCTATCGATCTCATTTGGAGTCTCTTTGATTCAAATTTTAATGATGTCTGTTGATTACTAATTTGGGATATTATGACAATCTAGAAACATTGAATTCAATCTGAGATCCTTGACCTTTGACTCTCACTCATATCATTGGATCTAGATATATAATCGAATGACAACCATTGCATTTTCCTATATTTAAATTCAAATGACAACTTTATGAGACTTTATTTTGATGTTCGCATTTATTATAATTGACATTTTCATAACCATAATTTATGTTTACATGCTCATCATAATTTGAACCCCAATGGTTAATTGTTGAGGCTATATTTTAACATCTGTATAAACCATCACTATCTGCTTATTCAACTTTAAAGAGTTATATATCAAGATAGAGAGCTCGTCAAGATGCCATATTTGTAGGGAATGATCTTGGCACTAAGGTAATTGATCACATATGATCTTTCTTCCATGGCAGGATTTTTTTAGCACATTTATAATATGCACAAGTGAGCTAACCCATTTATTTCTTCATGACATCTTATGAATGGTCTAGTCTAATTAAAGTTGTGTTATGAGATTTTGCGTGATCTTATATAGCTCAAATAAGTTCTTGAGGCATATGAAAAATTCACCCATGAATCAGAACTATGTATACATAACACTTAATTATACTAGGACCAAGGCTAAAATGGTATTAAATTACATTAATTGAGTTATAAAACACCCTAGACACTATGTTAGACCCCTATATAAGTTTTTGAATATAGGGGGGTTGAACCATTTTGACTTGTGGTCAAAATGGTCAACACAAAACATTTGGATCTCCAAGAAAGGTAAACTAATGTTTTATTTTGTGTTATATTTGTGTTTTCATTTATATTGACTACCTATGCTCTCCATAGTGTCTAGACTAGAGGTGTTGAGTATTTAGTGTGTTATTTTGAATTTTTTATTGGAATAACATAAGACTAAACTCCCCTCTATGGATTTATTGTTCACATGATGGAATGATCAATGAGACCCACACCCCAAAAAATTTGTTCTCAAGGCATTTTAGGATATCATCCTAATAATTATCTTATCAAAATCAAAATTTGCTAAGTAAAAAAGTTTAAATTTGAAGGTTCATGGATATTCTAAGGAAATAATGAATTTTATATGTATACTCACATTTTTTTCTTTCTAAAATCATGATATTTCAGCAATATCACTATTTTATAGTCATCATATCACCTTAACTCTCATGATATTGTACTAACTATCATAATTTTATCCCTAACCATCATGATTTTTTCTTACTAATAGTCTATTTTATAGGAAAAAATTGTGATATTACAATATCATGACTATAAAGTCATGATATTACATCATAATTAGTGAT
>JARHVA010011508.1:0-51388 GCA_037957365.1 Torreya grandis | reverse complement strand
CTTGTAGGCAGTCTGGAGTGGCCTATTTAGAGAGGCTAATTTGAGCTATTCTGATAAATTTTGATGTGAGTGAGAGCTTAGTGATATTATATGAGTTTAATAGCTTTATTACATGGATTTTTTATTTATATTTTTTCTTTAGTTTGGTTGGGCTAGTCAAAGATATTTGACTAAGTTTTTGGTGTGGATAACCAGTTTAAGTAATCAATTTGTTTCAGTTGGTTTAGATCTATGTAAGCTCTATGAAGGTGAAAAATTGATTATGAAGTGTTTTTATATGAAATTTTGGACCTATCCATGTGTTTTTTTATGTTTTTTTTTATAAAATCAAAAGTATGCCTCAGTTCTTCTTGGTAGTATTTTCTAGGTGTCTCTAGGACTTAGAGTGAGTGAGACAGAGAGAGTGAGTGAGAGAGAGAGAGAGAGAGAGAGAGAGAGAGAGAGAGAGAGAGAGAGAGAGAGAGAGAGAGAGAGAGAGAGAGAGAGAGAGAGAGAGAGAGAGAGAGAGAGAATAGCTTGGATGGAGTAGTGATTTGGATTTTAAGGTGGATCAGATACTTGGGGAAGTGATATATGATATATTATATGTATTTTTAATATTTTAAAATAATTTTTGTGTACTATTACTCATGTATATGGTCATATGTGATGAATGACTTATAAGGGCTAATTGGGCCTACTGTAGCCTAGTAATTATATAAGTGTCATTTGAAGTATGGATGACCTATGGAGTGTTTTAGTTGGATTTATGATGTTCATTATGATATTTTATAAGGGTAAGGAAATTTTTTAAATATTATTGGCTGGCCATTATGGGTTAGATGAAAGAGTGGATATATATACTAGGTGTATTTGGCTTATTTGTTAATGAGAGTGTGTATGACAAAAGAAAAGGAATGAGCTCGATAAATAAGTAGAGATGATCAATTAAGTATAATCATAGGGTGAAGAGGATAATTAATGTTTAAATAATCATGTTCATGAGCTAACAAGTCATTATACCTAATATTCTAAAGGGTGACTTGGTTGAGTAATGAGGTAGGAGTGCCTACTTGGAGAAATGAAGTAGATGCCAGGTGTGTGATATTTAAAATTTTCATCATTAGGTGTAAAAGACATCAAATTAATGGTGTAAATCAAATAAAATGTGGTTTAGTTTTTTCTTAATCACTTAGAGGGTTGTAAGTTTGTTAATAGTTAGAGCTAGCTAAAGGTCTAGTATGTGTTAGAATAAATTAAGAGGTGGATGCTCTTTTATCAGTTGATGTTGATCTAAAGGTCTATTTTATTATTTATCATACAGGATAGTAGTACATTGGTTTTAGGATTGAAATTAGGTTTTATCCCCCATGAGGGTTTCCCACATAATATGATGTGTTCTTGTGATGTATGCACTTGTTCATGCTTTGGATGTATAAGCTTTCATGTTCATGTTGCTAGATCAAATTGATGTATGATGAATTAGTTTCATATTTTAATAATCTTTGTTAGGTACTAATTCACCCCCCCTCTCCTCACTCAGTAACTACTTCTAAATAGAATACACATGGAATACTAGGTTTGCCAAATGATCCCATTGTAGAGCTTCAAGAGTTGTTCTAATGGGACATAAGTTTAATTTGTACAATCAATGCAAGTAAATCATTAAACTATTAAGTTTATATGTTTCAAGTATTTTGGTTACCTATAATTCCATCATTCTCATTGTGACTAGTGTGATATGTCACAAATAATAATGTGCAATGCTATTGTACATTATAACACTATGCCAGTTTTTATTGAAACATGGAACTATTATTAAAATGGATATACCATATGAATGTATCTTGTATATGAATTTTATGGCATGCTTAGCATGGCTAAATAAATAATTGCTCCCATTACATTTTATAGCTGATAGATATATGATAAATTCTTGATGTAAAAATTATTGTAATGTCACATTAGATTAAGGACCACTTAACTTGCATGAGAATGTGGGACTAGGACCACAAAGTGTTGTGGATAAACATGTAACCATCCTTGGAGACTTTGAGGTGGGATGAAATATTATGGATTTATTACCAAGGGGTGATGGATTCATGGTGTACATGTCCTTCCTTGGTACAATCATATGGGATAGTAGTGGTCATAGGCCACTACACATGGTGGTATAATTCATAATCACACATCCAATTCCCTAGTTATTTTACTCAAACAAATCTAAAAGTTCCACTAAAAATCCAATCTTATTGGGTGAAAATTTCTAAATATCCATGAGGAGTATCGCGACATGGGCCACAAATATATGTCATAGTTTTATGTCCTCATCATGATCCATAAGGGAGGAGGAGATGATAATATAAAAAATATAAAAGAGGGTAGAAGAGTATCCTAGTTATAACCATGATGTGTCTATGGTAGAGGCTAACCCACATAGTATTTATGTGTGGTTCATCAAATAAAATAATAATCCATCAAAGCATTGGGACATAGGGATGTAGTTAAAGAGATGGGTGGGGGCTTAGTCAAGCTAGAGATAATAGGATAAACTTGTCCTCATAAATAATATGAGGATTTGAATCTAATTTGGTCTATGTTTTTAGATGTTACATCAAAGGATACATGATGGGGATAAATGATCAATGTTATAAACTATGATATCCTTGATTTGGTGACATAAAATAGATACAATGATTATTCTATATCTTGTATCACCATCTAATGGAGAGTATACTATCCAGTTTAGGATAGTCAAAGTTGTTGCATGATAGCTAGAGTCTTGAGTGTAGGTTATTGATACTCAAACTATAGTTATAGTAGTGGGAGAGGCTACGTCATAGAAAAAAATGATGACATAAAAAGTGGCCTTAGTAATAAAAATAAATATAAATATATTTTAGGCATAATTTGAGATAATTTTTTTTAGTGATGGTTACAAAGATAGAGACATAACTAGATAGGTCATAGGGATAAGACAAAGGATTGAAGTCTTAGTCTTATAATTTAGAGAGTTATCTTAGAGAGTCTAGGTACATAACTTATTTGTAGATCATGGTGCCTCATCTACCTAGGGATGAAGGTGACCCAAAATTATATGTGAATTTGTTATATATTTTGATGTAAGTATACATACATACATATAATTGGTTTTGATTCCTTTTCTTCTACATGGGATTTTAATTTAGGTGTTGAAATTAGCACTATTATTGTTCTAATATCATGTTATGATGTTAAATACATTTCATTTTTTATATAAAATGTGCAAAAATGTATGGTAAAAAGAACAAAAGATAAGAATAATAATGGTATACTAAGTGAGTAGACATAATAATTAAAAAAATATATATGAAACTTACCAAATGTAACCAAGATAAAAATAAATGGTAAAGCATAAGTTATGTTAAATATTGTAAATAATTCATATATCACATCAAAATGGAAAAAAAAACATAAGATGTGAAAGATAACTAGAAAAATAATTATCCCATGTAATAAAAACAAAAATATAATTTAAAAACTGATAAAATTAATGTGATAACATCTATTTATAGATAAATAAGAACCCAAATTATACAAATGGGATCAAAATAAGGTAAAATGTGTTTAAAAACATCTAGTGCAAGATATGTAAAATCCAAATTACGCAAAGTGGATTGTTAAATGACAATAAAAACATCCAATGTAAGATAAGTGAAAATATAAAGCAAACAAGGGCATGAAAAATAATGAGATAAAAAACTATAATGAATGAAAACTTGAAATTAATTATTATTCTAATATATGTAATGTATGAATTCATTTCCATTTAGAGACATAACTATAATAATTGAGATGGTGTGGAGATGAAATAGGTTAGTATTATTGAGTAAAGTCTAGTTTTATTACACATGGTATCATACTACTACTCAAATCAAAAATACAAGAGACATCATAAAGGAAGGTAAGATTCAAATATATATATATATATATATATATATATATATATATATATATATATATATAATAACATATTTAGTTAGTGGAAATATATATCAAGGGGATAGTGTAAAATATAATATGGAAATATAATGAAAAAAAGTGCCACAAGGAGGATGTATAAATCATTAATGGTAATAAGACAATCTAATCAAGTGGGAAAGCCTAAGATATTTTGACTTTAAGGACATTAATAACCCAACTAGTAAGTGTAACTTTTGGTAACTAGTGAACTATAATGATCATCCAATGAAGGCTAGTACGCATGAAAAATTAAAAAGTATCCTACCTTACCAAAACACATTCCCCATTCCTTAAAACCCATTATAGAGCCACAAATATACTATGATTATTGGGTACTTACATGAGAAGATAGGTGGAACCATAATTTAATGTGTATAAGACATCATATCCCAATCTACTAGACTACCACTCCCTAATGGATCTTTTCTCTATCAAGACAAAAATTGTGTATTTTAAGCTTTGACAAGAATAGGTGTGTAATAAAAATAAGATCTCATCTTCTAGTGTGATATGAATTTTAAAATTTATATTCTTATTTTGATTTTATGAATTTTGACTCTATTGGATTTTTTATGCTTTCCTCCTCCATATAGGTTCATAATAACAAACATGGGTATTAAATATGACTAATACAAGAGATATTACACCTATATTATAAAGAGGGGAATCTATATACCATGATAACTAGATACTCCTATACTTTCACCCTAGAAAATGGTATAATCTAAAAACTAACCCAAGTGTGTCCTGAAGTGAAATGAAATGGATAATGGGGATCATGGAAGATCCTTCTATTAAAAAAGATTGATACAATGAGGATATTATATTAGTTGACATAAGAAGGGATATTTTATATCTAGAAGTGACTAGACATATTACATGATCTATAATTACATTAAATTATAAGTCAAATCATAAAAGGAGGATAATGAAGGAAAAATATAGGGAATAAATAACTATGAAATATGGTATTTGTGTCACTATGGAAACCATACAAAATTATAAGGGGTATAACATAAACACTGATAGGATAAAAATACCAAAAAGGGTGCATGTAAGATAATAAATAACCATATATGAAATAATATATGAAAAATAAAACCAATAGTTGCTACCAAATTTTAAAAATGGAAAAATTGGCCAAGTGTGAATAGGTAATACTATTAAATAAAGTACTAAGGCATCTAAGAAGGAGAATAATATTGAATAAAACCAATATTTACTACCAAATATTAAAAATTAAGAAATGGATTAATATACAACAAAATAAAACATCCCAAAATAAGGGGTATAAAAAGATACCAAATAACCACAAGGGAAAAAATGGGTAGACAAAAAGGTTTGTGACCATAAGAATGATGCTATGAAAAAAGTGCATAGAAATAAAATAACATGTTATGAGATGATAGGTAATGATTAACATGCATGTTAATTAAATGGAAGAGTGGAGTGGATGATAATATGTTGTGAAGGATAAGCAAAATTTCAAAATCAGAGTTAGGTAGGAAAATGGGACCTAGAATATATATCAAGAGAATTTGAAGATTCACTAGAAGGAGTTGTTAAATTCAAGAGTATGGTGGAGGGAATACACCAACAGGTTTTGGACTCATAATTTAAGTACCATGTCAAATAAAATGTCTCATATTGGAGATAATCATGATTCACCAAAAAATTCCCCTTTTCATGGGCTAACATGTTATTGGGTAAGTGATAGTTAAACTAGTAGATGGAAGATTACTTCATAAACCCCACAGTGGAAAATTATGAGGTATGTATAAATGTCCTAGATAATTTTGTATATATATATATATATATTAAACTAGTTAATTATTTTTGGTCTAGATTTAATGGTTTTAGGCCAAATATTAACTCCTTTAGAAATTGGGCTAATCGGAAGTGGAAGCCAAAGGGCCAAGTGGAAGTTGTGGATTTGGATATAAAATATTTATAGTGAATTTCACAAACCTAAATGACTATATCATGGATATGATAGGGGGTCCTTGGTTCATGGGAAAATATTACCATAGTCTCAGAAAATAGAAATCAGACATTAACCTAAATAGTTTAGCTTTGGAAGATATCCCCATGTGGATGTATTTGTTAGAGCTTCCATTAAATGTTTTGGAACCATTGGTTATTATGGGAATTATTAATTCATTATTTAAACTAATTTAAATATGTCTAGTAACAAATTTGAGAAGGATAATGATGGATTCAAGATTTAATGTTTTAATTCTGATAGCCAAACCTTTGTAGTACTTCATCAAGATCAAGTCTAAATAAGGGGAATGGACACAAAAAATTAAATATGAGAGAGATTTATTAATTTAAAAAAAATCAAATGTTTTATTTCATTTAGAAAAAGAGTTTCCTAATAATAAACAAGTAACTTAGACTCAAAATCCCCAATGGGTAAATAAAGTTACAACCAACCTTCTTGAGGAAGGTTCATCCACAACAGATAAACCCACAAAAAGGGTGATCCCACTATTGAGATTAAAAGCAATGGAAGTTAAAAATAAATTTGAGACCAGTCAAATATCAATCATAATTTTAAAATAAATAGATACTAGGGGATAATATGGACCTAGTTATAGGAATGAGTATCTGTAAAAAAGATCATAGTCCAAAAATATCCTTAGGTGTGGAAGGATATTTTAGTAGATTTTTGATATAAGTCATTAGTACACCTAAGGAAAATATTATATTTTTGAGTGGGGGTATGATAGATTCCCCTAATATTTTTTCACAAAGAAGTATGGTGGATATGTTTGTAGTATTAGGGATAGAGAAGGAGGTGATCACCACAATTCCAATAAAGACTGATATGTCACCAAGTCCAATATGGATAGTTTATCCCCAATATATGTATATTGATGCACAGTCCTTCTACACAAGGCTCTGATAGAAAATGATGAAATGACCTTCTTTCCAAAGCTCTGATCCAAAATGCTGCAATAGCTATACCAACTGAGCTAGATGGCTCTGATACCAAAATGATGATACAACTATTCTGAAACAAAATGATAAAATAGAACTTCAGCACACAACTCTAGGAACTCAATTTATCAAACCTGTAGAGTCTGTAGATTTATGCCTGTAGAGTTCATAGATTTTCCTTTACCTATAGCGTCCATAGATTTAAGCTTGCAGAGTCCGTATATTTCTCCTATTTCATTTGAGCTTCAATAGCTGCTCTCTCACGGCCCTCCTTTGTTGACCTCTCTACAACAGCATGCTCTGCTCTAAGTCTCACCTCTGTTGTTGCTCTCTCTACAACAACTATCTCTGCCCGTTCCTTTGCCTTTGTGGCTACTCTTTCCTTACTTAACTCCCAATCTAGCTAGTGTATTCCTAGGCAGTCTAAGTACACAGAACTATGTGCTTTATATAGGACTTTCATCATTCGACCAGCAACTTAAACCAATAACTGTTGGACGTAACTTTCCATCAAAAGATTGACAAATCTATTGACTCAAATAGATCTATTCCTCTTTAGTTATTTGGAAAACTCAGTGACGTCTTCCTGCCATTGATCATCGTCTCTCTTTCTGCCACACATCATCTCAGCATCCTGCTTCTCTTACAACCTTTGAATCTCCTATCCTCACCATCCATCATAGATCTACATCTGCCACTATCGTTCCTCATTGTAAACTATGGCCTCTTCCTCAACAGCAATTGGTAACCCCTACTCATCATCTTCCACACATGGCATGCTAATATCTCAACTCAGAAAACACAAACATCATGAACAACTCCCAGATCGAGACTTAAATCCCTAGATCTGATAGAGACTAAAAGCCACATCCACGTAGTCATTCAAATAAAACATCACAAATAGCTCAGTTCAAATAGACAGTCACCCAACATTTTATTCAATCTAGAAACAACATAACACATAGAGCACACCATAATCATTATCTCATCAAATCTATTACAATCTATCATTAAACAGTCCTTTTCTTAGACTTGCAATCCACAGTCCTTTTCCTAGACTTGCAATATGTAGTCCTTTTCCTTGTTATACATAGTCCTTTTCCTAGACTTGCTATACGCAGTCCTTTTTTTGGACTTCTTGGACTCGCTTCTCAAGCTTGGTCTCTCATTATTTAAATAGTCCTAATTTACTCCTAAAACCACTCAACCAACTCCTAAAAAGGCTCAACAATATGCTGTCAAACATAGTATTATTCAACTAACACCTAACCTACGCCACTTATGGCTTGATTCTCCTGATTTTACATGGTGACAAGGTTGTCGACCTCTTTTTAGTCTAAAATAACTAAATAGGCTTATCCTTCTCCTCTTGACAAGTGTACATCTGAGCACTCCCAAGATGCTCCTGCATCATATATATACATATATATATATATATATATATATATATACATATATACATATACATATATATACACACACACACACACACACATATATATATATATACATATATATGTGTGTGTGTGTATACGTATATATATATATATATATATATATATATATATATATATATATATATATATATATATTTATATATACATATATATATATACATACATATACATATATACATATATACATATATATATATATATATATATATATATATATATATATATATATATATATATATATATAAAATAAGGTTAAAATCAAGGAGCAAGGACAATGTTCTTTTTCTAATGAAAAATGATAATAACAGTGGAAAGAGGAATAACATTAAACTCAAGCTAACATTACCAAAGGAAATAAGAAAATGTAATTGGGAGACAAACCTAAATCAATAGGTATGTGGCATAATCTAAAAGAAGTTTAAGGAAATAAATAAATAAGTGTAAAAGGGTACCCAAAAGACCCTTCAAAAGCATTTTTTAAACATTAAAAAATGAAGATTATTTCTTGAAACATGTAGGGGCTTAACAACCCCAATAAGAAAACATTAGTTAAGAATTTGAGAAATAAGCATAACCATTAGATTTTGATATTGAAATAAATTAAAAATTTATAATAAACTCTTATTAAAATAAAATTTATAATTTATAATAAGGCTAACTACATATGAAGTAGTTATAAAGGGGATATTGAGGGACTTGTGTTTTTTTTAAAACCTTGGATCTTTGAGGGGATAATTTTGATTTAAAATAGTAATCACATTTCCATTTATTTATAAATATAATAAACAATTTGGAATGGATTTTATTTATTTTTTATGACCTAAGTCCAAACAAGGGCAAAAATCATTATGGAGGGAGATAAAAGGATTATGAATAGTGGAACTAGTTGGTCATAGGAGACCACAACTCCCCTTTCTCTCCTATGAAAAAGGGTGAGTTAAAATAAATAAGTGTAAGTATGAGTGATCTAAATGAGTTCATTATGTATTTGGGATTTTGTATGTGGATCTGAGGGGAAACCCTTACACTTTGTCCAATAGAACACTTAGATAGAATTTGATTCAAGTTAGGTTGGACAAATTTTTTATGTCCCTACATTAGGATATTTAATTAAGTAGTATATTTACTTATCTCCATAATATTGGATTTGATCTCAAAATGTTTTTTTTACTAAGGAAAGAAGGATGAGAATCAATACTGTACCACTTAGATTTGAAAATATGTGGGCATTTCATCTAGATCTCATAGAATCACTCAAAGATTAATGGCAAGAACATTTTTATAGAATAGATATGTACATGATTTCTATGAATTTTAAGCATGTTAAGAAAAATATCAAAATATAGAATAAATAATGTTCAAAAATATATTCAACCATAAGAAAAATATTTAGGAGGAACTATAGAAGATAAAAGAAGAAATTATCAAGAATGTCTCAAATAAGCAATTGCTTAAATAGTAAAATGATCTCCTTAGCACTTACCATAACCAAGAATAAGAATAAGAAGAAGATTTATAGAGACAAAATTTAATATGTTTGTTGTTAAAAACAAATAAAAATAAAAAGTTATTTCATTAATCAACCTCTAGAAATAGAAATTCTAACAAAATCTATGAAATTGTACAGCATGATGGGATGGTGTGCAAGGAGGAAGATGAGATGGATGAATAGATAATCCTTTACTTGAATAATATTATTTAAATAATATATTCTTTAGATATTAATAAAAAAGAACAAATGTTAGGGATCTTACTAAAGGTTATAATCTAGTAAAAAAAATCTTCAATTATTAAACCTCTTTCTATAGAAGAGGTTAAAATTGTTGCATTTTCTATAGAAGGGTAAAAATCCCCAAGACCATATGGATTCCACCCCATTATTATTATATTAAAATTTGTAGATAATCCAATTAGATGTAGTGTAAGTTGTGCATGAGTTCTACATGTTCCATAATATTATTAAGGAGTTGAATAATACATTCCTAGTTCTCATTCCAAAGAAAGTGTAGGTTGACCAGATAAAATATTTCAAACCAATTAATATTAGTACTATTTCTTATAAAATATGTAAAAAAACTATTTTTATATAGATTCAACCCATTTTAGAGAATATTATAGCTAACTAGTAGGGTGACTTCACTTTTGGGATAAAATCATTGATGGAATCATAATTGCTCATGAAGTGATTCATTCAGTAAATTTTTTGATAAGACAAGGCATGTTCCTCTAGTTTGACATGAACAAATCCTATCATAAGGTTTTTTGGAGGTTCCTAGATATGATCCTTGAGTTATTTGTCTTCAATTCAATAATCATAGGTTTTATTTATACATGCATCTCTTTTTATATGTTATCTATACTTATCACTCGAATTATAAAATGTTTTTTCCCTTTAGAATAGGGTTAAGATAAGGAGATAATCTATCTCCTTACCTTTACATAATGTTGGTAGAGACCCTTAGAATAATTTTAGAGAATTTTGTATTGAAGGAGATATTAAATGCATCATAATTTCCCCAACAATGACCCTTTTTACTCACCAACAAATTTTTTATGACACCTTATTGATGGGAGAATAAATGGTAGTAAAAGGTTAGGTTTTAAAGAATATCATTCTATATTATGATGTAGTCTCTAGTTAATGTATCATTTTTTCTAAAATTTATCTATGTTTCATCAACACCTTGGAAGGGATATATAAGAAGATATATATAATTATTGGATGTAAAATTATAAATTTTACTTATTTTCATTTAGGTTTTCCATTGTTTATTAGAATAATGACTTTCAATTTATATAAACCCCTCCTAGACAAAATTTAGAAATAATTGGAAGGTTGGAATAGTATATTATTATTTAAGGTAGGTAGAATCTAACTTCTCAAAAGTTCAATCTAAAGTATCCCAATTTAATTTATGTCACATTATAGCATCCCCATTCAAATATAAAATAAAGTGGAGCAAATGCAAAAAAAAATCCTATGGGAACTCTCTATGGATAGATTCCCATTTCCATTAGTGGCTAAGGAGAATGTTTGTTTTTCAAAAGATAATGGAGGGCTCAGCTTGATGAGGGTTAAGAAAATGAATCAAAGTTTAATTTAAAAATAAGGTTAGGTATTCATTAAATAAGAAAACTAAAGGACCAAGATAATTAAGTTCAAATACCTTGAGGACCATGAAGAGGATATTTTTTTGATAGAGGAAGGCCTTGATAATGGTTGTACTTTATATAAAAACTTACTAGTACTATAAGTTACTTAAACAAAGGAATAAAATGGATCATTGGTGATGGGGATGTATACACCTAAATTCAATCACTTCACTTATCATCACTAACATGACTATTAGTCCACACTAATTCTAGTTATCTCATTTATCTCTTCTAATCTCATCCTAAAATCACCCCTTCTAGTCATTTATCTGATATTCCCCTTCATTATTATTTATCCAGAAAACTTATCCCTTCCATACAAATAAATTAATTTACCTAATACTAATTATTTACTATATAATCCTACTTGTCTAATATTTGGAAATTTAAAATTCCATAACCCATCTACCTACCTACTCCTAGGATTTCCTACAAGCCTACCACTATATATTCTCTATAACCCCCTAATCACATGACTAATCTAGCACTAATCATTATTAGACTTACAAAAATATTCTAGAGGCTTATACCTATAGAACCCTCCATCCCCTATAATCATCGAAGGAATTTTTAATTCCTTGAATAATCCTCTACCATTTATCTTATGGCATCCAACTTTAAATGTTGGTCATTGATTATCCCTCTCTCCTTCTATTTAAACACATAGTTTCCCTCCATTCCAACTAACCAAGAAAGGTGTATGGAATCCATGTACAACCAATGAGAAAAGAAACCCCAAACCCATGAATCCATGGTATCATATAAATCATTGATCAAGTATTCAAGCCACATCATGTTACAATTTTGAGTCTATGGTAAGGAAATCCAAAATCCAATTAATGCTCAAGGAGAAATTCAATATCCTAGTTGATGGAATATGGTTAATGATTTAGTATTTTATTTAATTTGAATCTTGATTCATGGCAATTATATTTTAGGATCTAATGTTAAAATGATTGTTTCATTTACCTTTGCATTTTATTCTTAATTGGCTCTAGATTTCAATGGTAGATTGATATTTTGAGTGATTTTGGTTAACTCACACATCCAAATATATTTGTTCAAAATTTCCATCTTACATTTAATAATCATGATGGGAAAACCATTTAAAATTAACTATTTTTCTTGTTAGAAGTTTTTTGATAGCCTATAGGATTGATTGGATGAAGGATAACTCTGAATTTCATCAAAAACTTCACATATAGATGAAAAGTGATTTTGTTGTACAAATCATGATACTGTATCAGTGGTATTGCCTAACATATGTGATTTTGTACTAAACATACTATTTAACCATTAAAAGTTAATTATTTTAACAGGTCCTAGGATTCTTGTAATACCACATCTTGTAAAATATGATTTTGATATGAAACTATGGTTTTTACATCTAAGTTGTAGTTTCTCAAAATATTCTTAATAGTTATTTTGTACTAAGTAATACCATAGCTTTACAGTTATGATATTATCATCTAGTCATGGTATTGCCTTCGTAAAAAGTGATTTTGAATTTTGCCTAAAATTATTAAGATAATATGTCAACCTTGAATTTATAATGGTTTTATATTCCTATCTCATTATTATATGTACATATAAAATGGAAGAAATACTTGGGATAACCCATTAAATTTTATAGAGAACCCTATAATTATTGTGTGTAATACCACTGATTCATAGTCATAATCCTTACTTTTTAATTAAAAATGTTAGGTTAATATACTAACCTTGGATATCTAACAATTATTATGTCTAATTTATCATCACCTATTCATAGGATGAAGGAGGATATACCTAGAGTGATATAAATCCCCCATATATACCCCCTTGGATACCTAGTTCAAAACCATAACTTATGAGAAGCATTTTTATGTATTATAAGTGATTTTGTTTAATAATAAGTGATTTTGATCTAAGTAATTTTAATAATATATTTATAGATATAATATTAGTGTTTATACATTTTTAACACCTTCTAACCTTTTAAAAATATTTTTAATTACCTTTTTAATATTTTATTAGTCCAATAGCTAAAATATTTTTTTAAGGTTTTTCTTTGACTGCAAAAATGTAGATTGTGACTTGAGATATTGGTTTTTGACTCAAGCATTGACTAACCATATACAATTTTGAATAAATTGTATGATTATGATCATGGTAAGTTAACCATCAGCAAAACCTCACTTTTTGTCAGTAATGGTATTGCCTAGGAGTTGTGATTTTGTACTCTTTGGTGTTGGTTTTGCACTAGTTTGACTATGTATTTATGGTTTTATCTTCTATAGTTTCATTTTTTCACTAATTTTGGCATTCAATTTATCCTTTATTGAGTGAATTTTATAGGGTCACTTTCAATGGATTTTGAGTCATTGTAAGGGTTCTACAAGTCCCAAATTATGTTTGACATTGGGGGCACTACCCCTTGATCCTATTGGGGGCTACCACCCCTAGACCCTCATATTTTGGGCCCTCATCTAAAGATGGTATCGAGACAAGTTATGGATTTTTAGTGGTTTTTATTAAGTATTATTGGAATAATTTTTTTTTCATATGGGTTAATCTAATATAAATTTTAACTTGCTAACATCTTCCCTTGTAAGTCATATATTTTCTCTAATGTCTTGTCTTGTAGGTTACCCCTATAATATTGTCAATTGAGACTACTAATCACTTATTTTGTAGGTTATCTATCAAATATATTTTGGAATTTTTCAAAATCATTTTTTATTTATTTTTATTTATATCACACTTAATTAAATACTATAATAAATCTTTTTAACTAATTGTGTGTCAATCAAGGGCTATAGTGGTATATGATCTCCTCCTTACATCCTTAAAATGATTCTTAGAGGATTGAAAACCACTAATAAGCCCTCCAATTTTTATTTTTAGGGGAATAATGATGTGGAATTGACACCCATTTACTTTCCATATTCTTAGGGGGATAGTGACCTTGGATTTAACCACCATGTACTAATCCACACTCTATATTCTAGTGGGTTATAAATATTAGGGATAATTGTCATTAGGCTAAGTAGTTGTCCCCATACAAGTCTTGTGTGAAGGAGAAGAATTAATTATATATATATAAATCATTAGATAACACTCTAAATATACCTAGGCCCCATTATACCTAGCTTATATTGCAGATATCCCTATATAACCCATTTAAACCTAACATACGACCATTGGCTATAATAAGAAACTTGATAATAGATTTAGTATGAGTTCTCAAGTGATTTTCATGCGTATATGGGGTTGAGAGGGTTTAAGAGATTATATAATGGGTCACCAACATACATCCTCACTCACAAATCCATTAGATGGTGTAGTCATTAGGCTACACACCCATAAGTTTACTACTCTTAGGACTATGGTCTACCTAATTTGGTGTGGGTCATGTTAGACTAGTTTTATTTTTTAGCTAAGTTAGGATTTCACAAAAACCTATACATCTATATCTATGATTTTTATATCATCATCTTCTATATCCTAATTATCTTATACATTATATGCATATCCCTATCTTATACATTCTTATTCTTCTTGTATATCCTTATCTACTTTACCCATCATCAGATCCTTTATGATATTGTCTATCTTGTACATCTTATAATCCCATATCATGCATATCCTAATCTATATTTTTATTAAAATCCTTATCACCTTATCTTTTATATACTTATCTTGTCATCCCCATCTAGTCTAACCCCATCCTTTTTTATCCCACAACACACCTAGTTAGCTTTTTAGGTCACACACTTGTCTGAATTATACTCACCATTTGATTTAATAGTTTTAGGAATATTGGTGTCTTATTCCTAATTTAGTTAAGGGTTTGAGTAGATTAATTTAGTAAATAATATTGAGATAATTAAGCTACTAATTTGTATAATTTGATTAAAATTTAAACCTTTCTAAAAATAGTAATAAATGTGGAGAAAATAAGACTTACTAGAAACAAATAGAGACAATTGAGACAAGGTTTGAAATTCACTATGTAAGATTAAGATAGTATCACAAATTAGGATTTGTCTTTCATTTCATGAAAATATAAGAGCACCAAAATAGGACATGCTAGGGTCTAGCTCTATAGTCCTCTTCTTCTATTGTTGTCCAAGAGACCTAAGCTTTTAGGGTTTTGTTTTCTATCTATATGTGATCCTACCTATAAAATTTTAGATGTCGGATGTGTACAAAACTCCATTTAGAGTTGATTTAATTTTCAAATCCTAGACTCCATGATGCTTTGACAAAATTTGAGAAAGAGGGGGGGTTAGTTTGTGTAGGATGCACTAAACATGTACCCATACCCCTTATGTTCACATGCTACCTACATACCAATACTTGGAAGAGGGATCAAGCCATATGTAGTTCTCCAACTTCATGTGCTTTATACAATTATGTGTATGAAGATGAAAAATGCTAAAATTGGGTGTGATATAGGTGGCTAAGGGCTTATGTAAGGATTTGAATAAGTTTCTAGCTAAATTGTATGGTTGTATGTAGAGAATAGGTAAATATGTTTGAGTAGTCTTTCTTGTATTCTTGCTTTCTTTGTGATATTTTCCAACCCCCTCTAAATGAAATTTAAATGGGCTTTTATATACATCTATTGGTAATGGGTCGAATGTATTCATGTTAGGATAAAAAGAAGAAGGTTAAGAAATATAATTAAATAACCATTGGATCTATAAATGCACTTGGATAGGAGTGCTATAAATGGACACCCTATGGTTCATTTTTATAGTCTAAGTTGGGTGCTATTATCTTCAGGGTATGGGACTTAGGGGTGGATTTGGGAAAAGCTACTTGGAAGAAGTGGAATCACTATCTAAAAGGCTATGGATGATTGGGAATTAGTGAAAATGTTCCTAATAAGGTCATGAGAGAAAGCAAGAGGGACCTATGGGTTGGGTGTCACCAACCACACTCAAGTTACCAATTTTCATATTTTATATGAGTAAATTTGCCCACCCTTTATTGTAGTGATGCAACAAAGTGAAATACTAGGATAAATGAAAAATAGAAAGTGTACCTAAACTTATCTATAAAGGTGAAGCTCATGAAGCTATGTGTTTTTGGGTGTGTGAAAAAAGAGTATGCTATGAAGTGTAAATATTCAAGAGAAAATAAAGATTATATTAGTTCTTACTAGATACATTATATATAAAATAATAATGTAGAAAGTAATGTAAGAAAGAGAGAGGAAGAGAATGGAATGAATACACCTCACTAGGTACACAAACTAATACACAACCTATTGTGATGTTGAGTGATGTTGGATGATGCTTACTAATGTTAGGTATGTGATGTACCCAGAGTGATATCAAAAATGAATTTGAGTGATTTATTCAAAAAGAGTGGCTCAAAAATGCAAAGGTTAGTCCTTTAGCTCCATTGTCACCCACCAAGTGAAGCTATGTTATCATGCTTATGATAATTGATATTTGGATTATTGTCCAATCCCTCTGAGTAGGTTGATCAATAATACAAAGGATAGCTAGTCCTTTGGCTCCATAATTACCCCATGAAGTAAAGATATGAATTGATACCAATATGGAATGTGTGTCATATGATATGGATCCCAAAGCCCATAAATGTACTATAGTTTAACAATGTGGCATGTATATCTGAATGTGTGCTAGAAACTAGTCAAATCTTGGCCAACAAAAAAAAATGGAGGAGATTAGGATTTTGTGAAATCCATTTCAAAACTAGGATATAGGCTTATGTGGAAGCCACTCAAAATTTTAGAGGTTAGGATTGTATGAAAGCCACTCTAAAATGATACCAACCACCTATAGATGGAGTAAGGCACATAAATAATAAGAATACATAGGTAATATACTAAACTCAAAAATAAAAGAAGTCAAATGTGTCATGCACATTACCCCCAATCACTAGTGTCTAAAACATGGATTCTAATTTGGAAGTTATACCAACTACCTAATCTAAAATTGGAAGTGAGAGCCATCATTGCATGCATGATGCCCACTATATCTATATTTTCTAAGAAAAATTGTATTAAAGCTACTCATTCTAAACTAAACTATTACTGACAAAACTATAACTATACTTACCTTTTTGCCTATTTCTAGAAAATTTATTTATTTATGTTTGGATAGGAGTGCTAAAATTAGACACCCTACTGTTTTGCACTGTAGTCCAATCTTGGAACTATTATATTGAGTTGATTTTAATTATTGTTCTATTATTATCACTATCTACCTAGTCTATTCTTCCTATTTTAAAGTTTGGATACTATTTTGGGTGTTTTAAAAGCTAATTTTTCATTTGGTAGGAGCTCTAATCTTTGTGACAAAACCATATATTTTTTGTCCCTTCTTTTGAGGGTAGGAATGAAAACCCTATAATGACTACCTTTAGATGAAAGATCCTTGCAAGTGTGTTATGCTATAAAATACATTATATATCAATGATAATCAACAAGATATCTCAAGATATAACATGGTTTGTAATGGAGATTGTTAGATCAACAAGGGTATGCCTAGATAGATATGACAATGTATTATCATGTGTAACATAATGAACTAGAATTGGAAGTCTGGTTATTTTTTAGTTATCAAGGAGGGATGGATCATGATGTCCATCATGGCATCCAAGAAAGAAAGATAATTCATGGTGTAGATCATGGCATTTTAAACAATTGAAAAGGAATCAATAAATAAGCACACAAGGCAAGAAGCAAGAAACATGCAAGAGTGTCTAAGGGGCCAAGCAAAAAAAGGACATGGGCACATGTTAATCATACTAGAAATTAAGCATACAAGGCATGTTAAAATGCCACATACACATACAATTGAAAACAAGTAAGGTTGGAATGAAATCCACGATCACAAAGAAGATTACAAGAAAAGGACATTGGAAAATGTCCTAAGGCACATACAAAAGACAATAGGACTTGATAAATGCAATCACATCTAGCTACACAAATTAAGAAAGAAAATAATGTAAATAGTATAAATACAATCACATATAAATAATCAAAGTAAGAAGTGACAATATACAAGACATGTAGTACAAGAATAGGTATATGCTAAGAAATACGTAAGTGTTATATATTAGTGAGTGTTGATAGAGTAATCTATGTAAGCTAGTAAGTAATGTAGATCAACATGATAACTAGAGTCTGTGTTGTAGGAATGACATAATCTAGATGGTTTAGTCATGTAGAAGATGCCCCTAGTGGGTAAATATATTAATGCATGTCTCTAATGTAAAATTAGGATTCCACCTTAATGGGTAGATTGAAGCAATCATGGATCTAGCTGTCACTCCACACACTCAAAGAAGATCAAGTGAAGCATGGAAATGTAGATAAATTGAAAAATAATATCATAGAACAACAACAATAAGTCTATTGTGGTAGTATAAATGTAAATCATGGATAATTCATAAAATTCAAATGTTTTTGTATATTTTGACATATTTTCATTTTTTTTTAGTTTGAAAATTTGTATTATTTTTGGCATATTTGAATGTTTTTTGTATTTTCGACATATAACCTATGTCCAATCAATCATGAGAAGACTATGTATAAGAAATACTAAGAAAATATTTACATTTAAGTAAAAATAAACTATGTATAAATAATTGAAAGGAAGCTATATATAAGTAATATGTACACAATGAGGCAAAAGACTAGGCTAGAGGGGGTAAAGGGTCCAAGGATGGAGCTTATTAGGGATGGAGATAGAGGAAGGGATCATCATCATCATCAAATGCCCCAAGATCATCATCATAAGTATCATCATATACCATATATTTTATATGCATGGTGGTTATTTCCTTAGGTGTCAGTAAGATCTATGCTCTTTATATAGTTAGAGATCTAAAATTCATAATGGTGTCATCCTATCGATAGAAAACTGAAGGTTGATCTAGTGGTGAAGATGTTGACTCTACTTTTGGATGTTTAGCTATGGTAGTAGATGGATTTGGTGGAAGTGTTGAAGCTAGTGGTGGTGGTGGTGTAATCTAAATAATACCTTAAACTTATAGTTTATCCAATCTATACTATAAATTTATACATGAGTTTGTATCATGGCCTGTGATCATGTGAAAAAGACAAAATGGGTGACCATTTTACTATGATAACTTAATAATATATCTATGTCATATTATAGGTAGTGTAATTGATCCATGATAAAGTAATATCTATAATATAATCTATGGTTGATGTTGTGTGTTTTCTGCCTACATATCCATGACTAGTTTTATATCCATAAATTTAACTATGTGAATTATATGCACTAAGGGATATATCTATGGTTATGAATGTGGATTGTATCTTGAGAGGGTATTTTGAGATGATAAGAGTGACTTACAATGTGTAATGAGGGCTCTAGAGTCATTTTGGTACTCTCTTGGGCCAACTAGTGTAAAGTTCAATCCACACAAATAGTCATTTATGAGTGTGGGTGTTATATCATTATCTAAAGTAGCCTAAGAATCTATATCAACATCATGTAAATATGGTAACTCATAATTTTCCATAAGGGGTAACTATGATATGAGAGTCTCATCAACTGTAGTAGTTAAAAATGGTAGTGTTGTTATAGTAGCCATAATTATTAGAGTAATTATAACTATAGAATCATTTGGTACTATAATAACTACTATCAGTGATTGTATAATTGTAATTTGTGTAGGAACCATGATTGATGGAGTAGCTAAAAATACTAAAGCTATTATGATTGGTTGATTATCTAGAGCTGAGGACACACATGTAAGTAGAGGAGTGCTAGATGTTATAGTCTCTCCTACCTCATATGTATGTATCTGATCAAGGGAAATATGATGAGGTGCTAAAAAAATAGAGATATGAGGTGTCCCATCTAGTGAAATAGTAAAAAATGACTATAATTTGATAATATCTAAATGGCTAGTTATCTATTGGGCATGTTTATAAGTATCCTTCATGGAGAAACTGAACACATAGGTGAAGATTAGAATTAACTACACCCATAACATGTGTCCAAGGTCATACAAGTAAAATATTATAATGAAAAGGACCTATCATGACCTGAAATTGTGTAGAGAGGGTTTTTGTCCCTACCATGATATCCAAAGCAATGGTGCCTAATGTTTATCATGGTATATCATCAAATCCTCTAATATTATTATATGATTTTTTATGGATGCATATCTATTCCCATGGTATTTAAGAATTTAATATCACATATATTAAGTCTAAAACCAATATCAACTAGAACTCTCTTATTTGTGTTATTTTTGACTTGTGCTTGTATGAATAGTTATAAATTTTGATCAATAACTATTTAGGATGGCATGTCCTAATGATCAAAAGATATAACATATTTTATAGTTTTTAACATGTTGATGACTAATGCAAAATAATAAGGCTCTAAATCAATGGTCATAGAAGTCTAAGTGAGTTCCTAATAAATAATGTCTTTGAATACATTGGCTTTCTAAAGTAGTTCTAACATGGAAATCTTAGCTTGTGTGTTTCTCAATTAGTCAAAAATATCATATGCATTATGTGGATATACCTATGTATGTGGGTTGGGCCTAGGATGGGAAGGAATA
This sequence comes from Torreya grandis, assembly GCA_037957365.1. NCBI lineage: Eukaryota > Viridiplantae > Streptophyta > Pinopsida > Cupressales > Taxaceae > Torreya > Torreya grandis. The sequence continues at coordinate 30,284 of JARHVA010011508.1, read as the reverse complement.
TGACGGTGATGGGTTTCTTGACAAGGTGGGGGAGGCATGTTATCACATCGAGTAACATCTTTAATTACATTATCTACTATCTGTATAGGACAAGTAGTAGATATGGGAGCAGAGTGAAGATAATCAATAGGTCAAGGTGGTACAGGGATAAAGAGTGTTAATTGGGCTCTTTGAAAATGGGTAGTGACTTGGGGAAGATTAAAATGTATCATGCAACGTAACTCGACATAGGATAAAAGCTCCAAAAGAGGTGAGGCAAGAGGTATCTTAACATGTTTAATAATAACTCTCCTAATATCATCCCATATTATGATAAGTAATCATGAAATGCAAATAATGAAGCTTTATACTAACATAATTTAAAATTCATCATTCATGTACATGATAGGACTAAGTATAGTCTCCTTATTATTTAAAAGAAATATGTGTAAATAAGTGAGATCCATTGTTGCAATTATGCGAAATCTAATTTTAGATATAAGGTGATACCTCAAGAAAACAAAGGGACCTAGTATATGAAAATAGGGTTTTAAAAATGATTTATTTTTAAAATTACTAAATAAATTTTAAAATTTAATGTGAATTTATGATTTAAATATGCAAGTAAAAAATCAAGAAATTATTGAAAAATTATTGATTTAAAGGCACCTAGTGTATGCAAATAGGGTTTGGAATATATTTTTTTAAATTACTATGGAGTTTTAAAATTTAAAGTTAATTTATGATTTGAATATTTTATTAAAAAATAAAAAAACTAGAAAATTCATTAAGGAAGTTTCTTTAGGGTTTTTATGTGCAAATAAAGTAAGTCAGGTTCACCAAATGATTTAACAATTTTGGAAATATTAGTGTCTTATTCCTAATTTAGTTAAGGGACTAAGTTAATTAAATCAATAAATAATATTTAATTAATTAAACTCTTAATATATTTAATTTAATTGCATTTTAAACCTTTATAAAAATAGTAATATATGTGGAGAAAATAAGACTTAGCTGGAAATAAACTGAGATGGTTGAGACAAGGTTTAAAATTCACTGTGGAAGATTGGGATAGTGTCATAAATTAGGCTCTATCCTTCATTTCATGAAAGTATAGGAGTGAAAAAAATAGGACACCCTATTGACTAGTACTATAGTCCTCTTCTACTGCTATTGTCTAGGAGACCTGAGCTTTCTAGGTTTTCTCTATTGTCTCTTTGTGAGCTTACCTATGAAATTTTGGATGTTGGATGTCTACGTAACTCCCTATAGAGCTGATTTAGTATTCAAACCCTAGCCTCCATGATTATTTTACAAAAATTTAGAAAGAGGGGGTTTAGGGTGTGTAATATGCATTGAACTTGTATCCACACCCCTTGTGTGGGCATGTTGCCTACATACCAATACTCTGAAGAGGGAACAAGCCATATGTAGTTCTCCCACTTGATGTGATTTGTGTAATTATGTGTAAAAATATGAAAAATTATAAAAATTAGTGTGCTTTAGGTGGCTAAGGACTGGTGTAAATATTTTAATAAGCTTATGGCTATATTAGATGGTTGTATGTAGAGAATAGGAAAATATGCTTGAGCAGTCTTGCTTGTATTCTTGTTTGCTTTGTGATATTTTATAACACCTTATAAATGAACTTTGAATGGGTTTTTATAGAGATATATTGGTCATGGATCAAACGTATAAGCATTAGGATGAAAATAAGAAGGATAAGAACCCAAAGGAAATATTTATTATATCTAAAAATATAGGATAGGAGTGCTAAAAATGGACACCCTAGGGTATGGTGCTATATTCCAAGTTGGATACTATTGTCCTAAGGTTATGGGACCTAGGGGGATGGATTTGTCATGGTAAAATCTACCTAGAGGAAGTGGAATAACTATCTAAAAGGCTATGGATGATTGGGAATCAGTGAAAAGGTGAATAAGAGGGTCATGATAGCAACCAAGAGGGACCTATGGGTTGGGTGTCACCAGCCACACTGAAGTTACCAATTTTCACATTTTATATGACTACACCATAATTACATCACCACCCTTTCCAAATATTAAATAACATCATCATTTATCACTCTATTTATCATTCATCCCACAAACCTATCTAATCCTACCTTTATAAAACTAGTCTAAGGCTTGAGCTAGTCCTTTTGTCCTTACATATCATCCTATCATTCTAGTTTATTATCATCTTATGAGATTTCATACTTAGTTGATACCTTTTTACCAACCTATCAATTTGTTGATTTCAATATAGCATCCAATCACAATCAATTTAATCATATTTCCTATTCACAAATGATACCCATCTAATCATCATATTTATAGTTTGAATCTAGGTACTAGTTAAAGCCTCGTCATTTTTTTTATCTTGAAAACTAGTCATCATTTATGTATCATTATAATTATCGTACAATTAATCTAAAATATGATCCTAGTCTTTTTATTCTCTCTTGTCCTCACCATCACCTATCATACTAACTCAATCATTCATAATTAATTTATCTAAGGACTATACTTGTCATTTTTCTCCATTTTATCCATCATCCACTTAAATGGATTTGGATCTTGTTCTTGTGGAACAATAGCTATTTGTCAATAAGGATGAGATCCTTTTAGGAGTCCTCAAAATGGGTGCCCACATACATTTAAACATTGATCCCTTTAGGAATAAACCAATGTCCCATGTATTTCTTCATCAATAATCCCCTAGCTCACCATGGTCAAATCTACCATCCATTTATCATAACCATGGTGTTCACTATACAAGTGATGAAGTCACATTATTTAATGAATATACCTTGTCCAATAAGGATAAGTGAATTTTATGGATATTAGATATGGGTGTCTACCTTTCCAATGATTTTGAACCCCTAATCCTAAGGCCATTCACCAAAAAAGTACCTCATCAATGCTTATCCCCATATAATTATTGTGACAACCAATCCCATTCAAGTTCCCCATCTACTAATCCTAGTCCTATCATAACCTTCCTAGTCTAAATATCACCCTATTTTATAAACATATTGCTTCAAACAAAGAGGAATTCATCTTACAACTCCTTGATATGGGTGCTTAACTTACCAAAGGCTTTGAACCCATTTAACCCACATTACTTATAAACCTTACCCATCCATAGTTGAATCCTTCATCTACTAGTCATAATCCATCACCAATCCCCCATCCTACTATCAAAGGGAAGCCTAAAATTTTAACCTCATCATCTCCCAATATTATGACATCACCATCATGTCATCTCACTCCTAAATCCAACACTTTCACATCTAACACTAGGTAAAAGAAATATAACCCTCTTCCAATATCCATGCAAGCCCTGTTTTGGAAATTAAGGTCCATATGCATGATTTTCCACCTAAAAATAAGACCTATTGATTTTTCTAAGTATGTTCCATCATGGTATAGATAAAAATGATTTTATATATATCATAGTCTCCTTTAATTATATTAATAAATGTCACCCTTTTAGAGATTATATACAAGAATTAATTTATAATGGCATCATTGAAATTGAGGAAAAATAAAATACATCCACACCTAGGAGTGTGCAAAAAGGGGTGTGCCAAGAATTTCTTCTTAAGCATGATCAATCATATTTTATCTTAAACCAAGGTCATCACCTTAATCCATACCATACAACAACCATCCTAGGTAAAACCATCCCTATGTCTTATCCACATAAAATCCTCCACCCTCATAAAGACATTAAGCCTAAATAACCCATTTACAAGCCTAAGGTGAAGGAAGTATTTTAGGATAATGGTGTTATCCAAGAGACATTCATTATAAATACTATTAGAACATGATCTATTGGTGACATCATCTCACCAACATATATATTATAGTCAACATCAGAATGGTCAATAACGTATTATATACTAGCATATAAATTAAAAACCATGTCATAAGCATCATCCTATCAAAATCATCATCCATTTTATATAATGAAATCCATTCTAACACCTATCTCTTTAAGGATGTCACTAATTTGAATGTCAACCAATTATAAGGAATGATTCTTGATCCATATCAAGATAATGAAATCATAAAGCATTTTTTGGATGTTTTATTAATCTAAGATCAGTAAGCTAGATATGAATCAACATTTGATGTTAATTCTACAAAGAGTCTTAGTTATTCTTTTGAGATTCCTGAGGATACTTTATTGAATGTGGAGGATGGGTATCCTAGTATATTGTATGAGGACTATGCTAACAATCATCCTTTTAACCCATCCATTTTACTAGACATCCCTAATCATCCACCTCTTATTAATAATCCCTCCATCTCACTCTAAAAATGGGACAAATAATAACATACATCATTATATTCCCTTATACATGCCATATCATATGCCAAATCCATAAGGATCTAATTTGATAATAAATTAATCAAGTTAAATAATTAAGTCATCTATGATCCAAAAATAATCAATAAAATTCAAGAAGAATCTTATAATCATCCAAGTAAAAAAGTGTCACCCCCTAACATAAATATCCTTGAAGTGTTAGAGGACTATCAAAATCAGAATAATTATCTATCAAGTTTAAATTCTAATTCCTCTAGTGAAGCCTAAAATTAGATACCAGGGAAAATCAAAATCCAAGTAAAATATTTGTAAGTAAAAAAAATTCAATAATAATCATAATATGGTTGATAATCCTCCTAATATTTGGATCAAAGATCAATAAAATCATAATGTCTTTGATACCTTAATGTTGCAACACCAATAAAAAATGTCCCCTTCACCATATCTAATGGTGTGTGTAACTATTGAACCCCATAACCATATCACTTATGTACATCCTATAACCCACCATCTAAATCAAGGTTTAATCCCATCCACATCACACACCACTTTTTCTATAATCATCACCACTTATAGGGGTTATAAAGACACATGGCTGAAATGTCCAGAGGACAATAAATCAAGAATAAAATATATAATGAGGATGCTAATGAATATAACATTGATAACATGGTATTAACATAAGACATCTATAAAATAGGTTTTGGCTGAAGGTATTGATTACTCCTACCCATCATTCACCATCATATCATGCATCCTATTATAACCATTCTTTCTTACAATATTTACCTTCACAATATAATGGGATATGTCTTGATAAATGTTCTAGAATCATTTTGGCATATCCTCTAATGTATGCTTAAGCAAATAGACATTTAGTTCCTTTACAATATGTTCATTGGCAATCCCTAGTCCATTCTTCCTTGGTCTTCCTCCCATTTTTAGCATCACCCTTATTCTTTTGTCATTCCATCCATCCTTATCCTAGTTTATAAACTTGGATTTACATTTTATAATCACCCCATTTGTATAGTGTACATATATATTCTAAAAAGACCTAAAAATTTAAAATATGTCAAAAACTCTAAAAATCATAAAATCTAGAAAAAGACAAAAATATTTAAAGTTCTCTTGTCTTATGCCTATTATATTATTCACATCCATATTTTTGTCTTCTATCCTCCATAACCCATATCATAGTCATCCATACCACTCTTGTCGTTAATCCCCTATTCGAAACTAGGTAAAATATAGTCTATAATTTAAAAAACATTGACCTAGTCTCAATTTATCCTCATAAGTCATAAATATCTCATCTAAGATCAAGATATCATTGAATCATATTTGATTATCCCCTATATTAAATTTTACATCTACTCGAACACACCGTATTCACAATCACCATTATATCTTAATCTTAATCCAAGTCACTCATCTACTCCAAGTCCATACATTTTCCAAATCCTGATTCATAATCTAAAATCACATCATGATCATTATGACCAACATAGTACAACTCATCCCTTGATCAATCATTCCACAAAATCTCATTAGGACCATTAGACAATATATTATGACATTACATATATATACTTGTGTGTGTTGTTTGTCTGATGTTTGAATTGTTTACAACATGTATATATGTGATTTTCTTATGTTTTTTTTGTTTATCTTGCATCATGTCTATTTTTGTCTAATGATAAATTAATGAGGATGCTATGATGAAACCAAAATCCATAATGATGCTTTTAGGTGCCCTCGATGATGTATATTTTATAATTTTACCACTTTATCCTTATGCATTTTGGTGCCATGTCATCTTGGTCATAATTATATCTATTTTAGTATATTTTTATTCATTTTTATTAATAAATAAACTTAACAAAAATGGAAGATATGATAAACTATTTTAAAAGCATACCTATGATGGAGGTTGTGCACCATTGATCCAGTGAAGTGGGAACTCATTTTTGGCTAGGAAGGATTACCTACACATAAGAGACAACTCAAAAAATATTGATTAATAGGATATATAAGTGGACTTCCTAAAGCTAGACTAGTTATAGGAAGTGGTACACTTCTTTAAGAGGTGTCAACCCACTGTATGAAGCAATTAAGTGAAATACGTAATAATATAAATTAAAATAAATAATATGATAATATATATGTGATATTAAAATCAAATTGATTAATTTATTTCATAAATTTTAACAAAATTTTCATTATAATAAGTTATATTAAAACCTTATTAAGTCAATATTACTTCTAATTATTCAGTGACTACTTCTAGAGTAGGGGCAAACACAATTACACAAAGTCCTAACTCAATGTAAATATCACTCTGATCTATGAAGGGTAGGTGAGAGACTATTGAAAAATCATAAATGGAAATATCATCACATATAAATACTGGTCATGTGATATAAAAATAAAGATTCATGATTTTAATACTAGAAATAGATAATTAAAATTAACATGGACTATTAAATTAGCTTCAAATGGTACACATAAAGTAAGAACATAAGGATCCATGTCAATTATTTTAGAATCACTAATGATTATATTAATTTGGGGTGATTCATGCAAGGAATCATCATCAATATTTATATTTGGGAAGAAAGCTCAAGATGTGGCCTAAAGATGGGCTTTAAGGAATTTGAAGTGGACTTAGGAATAGTTAATGATAATATGAATAGACTAAGGGTAATAAATACAATGTCCTCAAAAAATATAGGAATAAAAATATATTCAAATGAGAAATATACCTACCTTTGAAATCCTTCCAATATTGTAGAGAATTATCATGTTGATGAGGATATTCTTAATCTTTTAATGAGTGAGGATGGACTAAGATAGGTGTGTTATTCTTTCATAGGTATTCTAGGATAATTTCTTGAGCATTAAAATGTACAATTTCAGGGATCCTTCAACTTGATAATGGTATGAGTTTGAATTGATGGTGATCTAAATAGGATCAATGATTATCATGGGGATTGGTGTTTATCTAGTCTAAATTTTCCATGTTCATTAAAAAAAAAATCCATGAGGTTAAACGTAGTCCTAGGCTATTTTAAATGAATTCCAACTAGTGAGAGGTTAAGTATGTATAGATTTCTAGCTAAAACAATGTCAAAATAATTTTAATCTAATTTTTTTAAGAGGTTAAAAATACCTTCTAATATATTTGGGGAGATTTGACTATATTTAAGGAGGGTTAAGTAGTTAAAATTAGTTACCTAGGTAGAAATTAATTAGTAAAAATACTTACATGAAGTAACATAGTAATCCATAAAACTAAATTAACTAACTTAAAAAAGTATGTGGAATTAGAAAGACACATATATTCATACTAATATAATGGTGTAAACTCATAGTGTCTACAATATCATGGAACATACCACCTAGTGTTATATTTCCATTAGATTACTTAGACTATGATGATCCTTATTACATCAATGATGGCTTGAAAATAGACTAAACTCATCATTTTTTTATATCCTCTATCACCTATATAATCATCTAATCATATTAATCCCATCACCAAGTTGATCATCCCAATCCACTTGACTAAAATTCAATCATTTCTCCAAGTCCTTTCTCATCATGTTTACATCTTCTAAACAATAATCTATCATCTTTCTAGTCATCAAACATCTAACATCTCATATTTTATTCCTCTTAGTCACATCCTCTATCTAACAAATAACATGTCTAATAATCATCATCATATTTTAATTCTATCATATCATCTATTATCTAGTCAGAACTACATCAACCTAAGGTATTTTTTAGACTATGTAAGTAACACTTGGACACTTTTAGTTCCCAGGGATATCTCAACCAATAATACCATTTCACATCCCTTTCTTCTTTTGGTCACTTGATCATATCAATTCTTCTCTCTCATCTCCATCATCATATTTCTTGACTTTAGCATCATCATTCATCTCATCAACTCATTATCTTATCTTTTTCTAAATCACTCCCTTACATGTGTCCTTACTTGTAATACATCAAAATATTTCATCCTTTTATCTTATCATCCTCCTATTATGGTATATTCCCCCTTAGGATGTGTAAACAAATGTCACATAATCATTTCCCCTCATAATGCATGTGTCTTTACTAGGGGCATCATCATTTTGTAACTCACTACTCAGGTCAAGTTCATCTTCTTCATTATCTATCTCACATATCCCATCCCATCCCTTTGTCTATTAATCATAGCCCTCCCCTTATTTATTCTTATTGAGTGGACATCCATCTCATTCCTCCATGCATGTCCCCTCAAACAGGTGTCATATCTACTAACATTCATTGATGAAATGATTTTTATTTGAAATACCATTACTCCTTCCACTTCATCCAATCATAATAACTTTTAAAAGAGAGGAAAAATATATACACCTAAATTTTCTCACTTTATTTATCATCACTAATATGACTATTAGTCGACACTAATTTAACTTATCTCATTTATCTTTTCTAATTTCATCCTAAAATCACACATTTTGGTCATTTATCTAATTTTAACCTTCATCATTATTAATACACTAACCTTATCCCTCCCCCAAAAATCAATTAATTTACTTAATCCTTATTATCTAGTAGTTAATCCCACTTGTCTAATATTTGGGAATTTAAAATTCTCATAACCCACCTACCTATCTACTACTAGTATTTCCTATAAGCATACCCCATAGATTCTATTTAACCCCCTAATCACATGAATAATCCAACGCTAATCATGATTAGACTTATAAAAATATTCTATAGGATTTGATCTCTATAACCTTACCTCCTCTAGAATCATCCAAGGAATTTTTAATTCCTTTAATAATCCTTGAACATTGATCTTATGGAATCTAACTTTGAATGTTAGCCATTTATTCTCCCTCTCTCATTTTATTTAAACACACCATCTCTATCCATTACAACTAACAAAGAAAGGTGTAATAAATCCATGCCCAACTAATGATAAAATTAACCTCAACCCTGTGAATCAATGTTATCATCCAAATAATTGATCAAGTCAAGCCAATATCATGCTATAATTTTGAGTCTTTGGTAATGCAATCCATAATCCATAAACCTCTAGACTTTTATTTTGTTTGAATATTGATTTGGATCTTTTAGATTTTAGGATCTATTTCTAGAATGAATGTTTTATTTATGTTAGCATTTATTTCCTAATTATCTCTATATCTCAAAGGTTGATGTTTTGAGTGATTTTGGTTGTTAACTCACACATCTAAATATATTTGATAAAAATTTCCATCTTACAAGGGAAATGTTGATTTTTTGGAATACATTTGGCTATTTCAATACCCCTTGGTCTCTAAATCCCCTTGGTTAGAAATCATCCATGATTTTAGGGATATTTATGGGTCAAAATTTAAATATTATTGGATTGAATTTAATAGTATAAAAAACTATAAAATGTTACACATTGATCTATCAAGTGAAGATATAGCTCAAAACTTACAATCTTTGAACTTTAAATTACAACAAACCCATATAAGTATCTTTCCTAAGAAGGATTAACTTATTTAGACTGATAATAATAATGGATATTACTTTATTAAATAAGGATACCTTATGGATTTGGACATGGAGTAAGACATTCTATTCAAATGATCTTTGGATTAGGAATCTCATTCCCAAGGTTAACATTTTCTTCTAGTTGTCAGCTTAGAACAAGATTCTCATGATAGATAACCTAGTCAAGAGATTATTGATAATCTATGATATATATTTTTTGTGTAAATACAATAATTAAATGGTGAAACATTTTTTTTTGGATTATTTTTTTACATCAAAAATAATTGATTTCACCATATAGAAATTTAATACTACTTGGGTTAATGAAAATACTCTCTAAACCTCATTAAACAATGGAATCCACCTTAGAAACTTCCTTCATTGGAATTTTTATCATACCTTGATATACCTCATTTATTTTGGGTAATTTGGAAGAGTATGTATATTTATATCTTTGAATATAGAAGAGTATCCAATAGAACTTTTGATCAAACAATTAATGAGGCTATCAAAGAAAAATAGAGGATGTTTGCTCCAAAAATTAAGATCCCACTCAATAAAATAGATTCCATCCTTTCTAATTGATATAATATTATTAATTTAGTAAAATACCACCCTTTGAAAGTGGATATATCCTATTTCATGTGGAAAAATTATTGAGGTATTAGATAAAGTTGAATTTTGTTAGTGTAACTATAAGCAATCCATGCATGGAAGGAGGAGGAAGTTCATAAAAAATCATAAGACTTACTATTGATTACCTATATAGGGATATTAGGGGTGAAAAACAATCATGTGGTATAATCAAGATCATCACCTTGGGGAAATCAATTAGAAATGAGCTTAAAAATTGAAAAATTCATAGTTGAAGGGGATTCCTTGAATATCCTAAAAAGGTTAAGGAAAATATAAACCCTTATGGTCCATTCAAAAACAATTTAAGGATCCTAAGAGTTTCTAAAATAGTTTAGGTAGTTTTTCATATCTCATGTCTATAGGGAATGGAATAAAGGGGTAGTCAACATTGTTGATTTAGGAGTTTGGAACTCATGGTTTAACTAGTGGTATAAGGTAGAGGACTTACCTAACCAAGTATTCTATATTATATTATAAGTGACATGTAAAAATACCTAATCCTTTGGGTGGGAGTGAATGTAAATGATTACCTAATTTAAATTTATAGACACATTTTTTTAGAGACCTTATGTAATGATTATTGTACTCATTATGAAGACTAGAAATTAATTTCAAAACATGTGAGAGAAGGACCAAGTTATTTAACCATTAGTCACTTTATCATGATAGTTTTTTGGTGGTTAATATGATTTATAATTATAATAAAAAATTAATTAATTAAAATCATTCAATAATTGGTGCAAAATAAGATAGGTTTGAACCTATCTCTTCCATAAAATCAAAATAAGACCCAATCATTTGACACAAGCTTATGAAATGTGGACTTACAAATTTCATGCTAAGGATAGTTGGTTCTGAACATTATATTTTAAATGATTTTTATAGAGGATGGGAAGAGAGGGTGGTCATAATGAGGTTTTTATAGATTACCATTAATGAAGGTATTAATGAATTAAGAGGGAGGTACTATGAAGGCATAAAGGTGTTTAAGGATAAGAGGAATAAGCAATAATTAATGAAAGGTTTCCTAAAAATTGAGGAGGTAAATGAGACCAAGAATAAATGCTAACTTAGAATGGATTTATAAGGGATTAGGATAGAAATTAGTTTAAAAATCATGAGATATCTAAATTTATGGGGGCAAGTATAGGATTATATACTCTCATAATTTCATTTTGATGAATAATTTCAAAGGTCATAAATTTATTTTTACATATTTTATATTGAGTTCACTAGAGAAATTTATCATCTCCTACCATTTAAATTTAATAATTGAGATCATATTTATGGTGTTAAATTCCTTATTTTAAATATATTTGGAACCTTATATGGAATATATTTTGTCTAGATTAAAGCGGATAGTGAGGAGGATGAATTAGAAGGAAGTGATGAAGAGATCACGAGGACCCAAGATGAGGATTCCTATAACATGACCACTTACACTATAGAGGAGAAGAAAATAAGAAAATGTAAAAATAAAGTGATTAAATATAAGTCAAATGATCCTAAGTATGAGTTTCATGAATAAAATAAAACTTAAAATTATCCCATGGAAAGTAAAGGGAGAGATAAAATGAAAGAGAAAGATACTGAGAGGCTAGAGGAAATTTTTTAATTTCCCATGGACAAGAGTATAAAAGCCTTAAAATGGAAAATAAAATTGAAAATTTGGAGTCCAAAATTTATAAAAAAAAACAAATGTATAATGAGATTAAGGATTAAATTGATTAAATGAGTAATATTTTGTCATTCATCCAAAAAGAAGTAGCCAATATGTGAGACAAAGGGGTGTGGAAATCTCACGATGTTGAAAGAGAATTATTTGTAGTGGAAAATAAAATTAATTATCTCAATAGTATATTAAAATCCACCCTAAATGAGAATAAATAAGAGGTAACTCCTATCAAGAAGAGGGAGTGTGAAAAATTTGTAGAAGATTTGAATGCTCTAGTCAATAAGAAAGAGGTGGAAGTTTTTGCAAAAAATCAGAGTAAAGGCACTCATGCCAAGAAGATTAGGGTGGAATATTCAAATGAAGACCTATGAAATTTAACAAGGGGTTACCTCAAAAATTAAAAAATCAATAATAATAAAGGGAATGTGAAGGTTTTTTCCTTGGTTAAATATATAGACTTTGAAGAGTCTTACCCCTAACCTTTTATTGATTTCTCTTGGTTCATTTTTTTGTGTTTTTTGTGTTTTGGGTTTTTTATAGAGTTTGGAAGATTTTTAACATAGGTTTGGTGAATTTTTTTTATAATTTTTCCTGGTTGATGTTGTATCCCTAGGAGATATTATCTCTTTTTTTAATCTTTTGGCTTTGTACTGGTTACATGATACATTAAAATATATTTATTAACCATAATAAAGTATAATGATTTGATATCAAAACATGTAATAAATGTGAAATTAATAGTATGAAATAATCAAACATATATAATCAAATATCCCTAAAACATCATCTATGATATCCATCACATGCATGCATATTTGTATTGTAACATTTATTGAAGTTGAATTTTCTTGTCTTTAAGGTGTGCATTGTTTTATATTATTACCTTAAAGAAAGTTCCATAATATGTATTCAAATTAGATAATTAATGATGATGGACATGGGAAGGCACCCTAAAAGTGCATATGCGTATAAAAGTATGTCCAAACATGCGAATTAAGAAGAGAATGGGCATAGTAGGGTGTACAAACATGAAATATATAGGAGTATTACAGTTAACCTTAAGATCAACATGCTTGGTAATAGTGTTAGGTAGTATGTAAATATTTTTTTAAATAAGGAACATGGAATATAAGGTAATTCTAAAATATTTGGGAGGTGATCTTGAATTTTTATATAATATTAGCTAGGACAATACAATAAGGTTAATATGAATGGAACATAAATGTATCATCAAATTAAAAATAGATAAGATAATTTAAATTGAACATATTTTTATTATCACCATTGATAAATTTAGGCTTATCCAATCCAAATATTAATGTATAAACAAGACCAATATAGTGATGTTTAATAGGTAGAGGCTATATATATATATATATATATATATATATATATATATATATATATATATATATATATATATATATAGTCTAGATTCTAGTTCATGAATTTTTTTGGATAAGAAGTAGATCTATATTTTTAATATCATATATTTTATTGTGTCCAATTCAATATTTTTTATAGTAAAGTGATACATAATTGTATCAATTTTTTTTTTGTGAAATTATCTTTGACTTGTAAATTATTTATAAAAATATTATTTTCATTAATGCAATTGTATCTTTTGTGATTTGGCTTATGTTTATGTTTCAAATAGGGGTTAAATGGAAATTGGACCTATAGGGTAAGTATGAATAGTTATATAAAATTTAGGATTAATACCACTTATGATTTGGGTTAAGTTAGGAATGTGCACTAAGCTATCTTGATTTAATGGTGGGTTAGACAATGGGTGAAAATTGATGAAGTCATCATCATCACTAATAATAAAAGGAAAACCATCATAGTATTTTTTTCCCATGTCATAATATCGAAAAATGGGAGGATCTTCTTCTTCACCTCCATCTCATAAAATTCATCCATAGGAGGATATTATAATTTACCCTAACCATTAGGATCAAAAGTGTCATCAATGAGAAGATATTCATGTCTATCTTAAGCCAAAATATGATATTAATCAATATCTAAAGGAACAATTTTGAGGTTTTATTCAATAATATATAATTTAAATTATTATTTATATCTTTTAAAATTAAATTTTATTCATGGATTTTATACATAAAATAGGACATGATTAGAAAATATTTCGAAGCTAGGGATTTATAACAAAAATACATGCCTAGAAAAAAATGGAAAATTGAGGAAAATACAAGTAGTGGTGGGATAGGATTCATGTTAGGTTCAAAAAAATGTATGAATGGGTGAGGATGACCAATATAATAATCCTATTTATCTTCATATAATAGGATACAAACAAGATATTATTAATATATATTGTGTATACTTAAAAATATAAATGTTACTCACAATGGTTTTATATATATACTATAAGGTAATCCAAAATCAATATCAAGGGTATAGAGTTCCAAAATATATGCCTAAGATATGGGATGTGGGGTGTAACTAGGTCCTAAGGTCAAATAAATGATGTAAATCAATGGTTAAAACAAAATGTGGTATAAAGGATATAATAAGGAAACCACATGAAAGGAATTAGTGAACAAGGATAACCTAAACTCAAGATAGAAAATAACATTAAACTAAAAATATATATAAGTACCACAAGGGTTGATTGTAATTGAAATTATAGGATCCCTATACTATAACAACCTATTTAATATAAGGAAAAACTATGGAATAAAAACAACATGCATGCTACTTTAAAAATAATAAAAATAGATCTATCTACTAATTAAAGAAAGGAAAGAAAATTAGGATAAATATACTTACCTTGGATTGACTTGTTACCACATCAATATTTCCCTTGGATCTAGTTTAACTTTACAAGATATTTTCTAGGTGAATACCTTGAATGGTAAGGATGATTATCTAGATGTTCTTAGTTAGGGACTTCAAATACATTGGGGAACCTAATTGATTCAACTCTTCCTATTGAGCTTCAAAGTACTTAAGCAATAATTGACCTCCACATGAATAAGACTATAAGTTTAAATTATAATTTAATACTTAATAGAATAATTTAAATCACAAGTAAAAATTATAAGTGTTGTGTTTGTTTAGAAATCAAATTATGACCCCTATATATACAACTCCAAACCTATAAATCGCATAAAGCTCTAATTTGATTTTATTGGCTAGGATAATATATTAAAATAGAATAAGTAAAATCTAGTATTGTATTGTTATTATTGATACAATATAAAATACATAGGAAAAATCAAAAATTTATTGGTCTATATGATATAGGACATGGATAAACATGTATAAAACAAATTGTATCAACCAAGTTGATACAATGGGAATATAAACTAGTTACATAGATAGATTTATGGAGAGATAGAATAAAGAAATACAAATTCATATTGGAGGGCATACTGATATTAGTTAAGGTATTACAAAATAGTATGTAAATGTCTCTTATAAAGTACCACTAGTTGACCCCACCCATTTCCCAATGCATTCCTTAGAATTTATAGTCAAGTAGATTAATGTGATGATGAGTCCTACAATATAAATAATGAATAAAGTGATAAAGATGATAAATATCAGGTTTTAGGTACTAAAATATGGTATTCAATAATTGAAAATGACAATCTTTACATACATTTACCATGAATTACTTGAGCACACAAATAAAGTCCTAATCTACCATTCTCTCACACTTACATATTATCCTATAACTTTAACCTTTCATTCCACTATTACACTAATAAAAGAACCTCACTATTTATTTAAGACCTAAAAAACATAATATAGAGACATCTCCAAACCCTTAGTTGTCTCCACCTACATAGGTAAATTTTATCAATTTTAGTCAGCATCATTAGTTGATACTAACCTGATCTGGTCAGGACTAACCCTCTCTAATCAATGGTTATTTTTAAAAATAAATCTTGTCCTTAGGTTAAACCCATTTTCATAGAACATCAACAGCATGATATATTACCAAATTAGTCTAATATATGAAAAAATCAAGGTCTCATTTAAAATCGATTAGGAACTTATATGGTACACATCTATACACTATTACACATTGAGAAAATATTCCTTATTCTTTGAAAATAACAAATATATCACAAGGATAAGACACAATAAAATTCTAAATCACACTATATCCAAGTCAAATCAATCAATATAAATTATCAAATTAAAATAATTATCTATAGACATATAGTAAAGGATCACAATTTCGTAATCTTACTAGGTGGGAGAATTACATGTGGCTTAATTTCCTTCCTTAGAGTATTGTATACATAGGCAATGGTAAATCATTAAATGAGGGTGATTGGAGTCAATTTATCCCATTACACATTATTTATTTTTTCATATTTATATCTTACATTAGCATTGGTTTCAAGGTAAAGGACATTGATTTATAAAGTTATGTGCATGATTAAGGTTTAGGATGACACATGCAAAGCTTAGAGATACATAAAAAGGTAACAATATCATAATAGTTCTTCATTTACATGTAGGTTAGTACCAGTCAACATAGGTTAGTATTAACTAATGATATTGACCCAAATCAACATAATCAACCCTTCATAGACAAAAGTACAATTCTTAAACCAAATGAGTCACATGCTTATTTTAGTTTGATTTCCACTTCTAAAATGCAATCATAATTAGATAGTCAACTATAAAATATAAATACTCACCAATTTTATGTACTTATTATATTTAACATATTGCACTTGTCAAATAATTAACATTTATTTCAATATTTTACATTTAAATGTATGATTGAATGTCATATCTTTATATCTAGTACTTTTTATCTTATTAGGGTTGCATTAATCCAAACTAGAGTAAGACATATTGTCAAACCAATACACATTTTGAACCATTTTAAACCATATAATTACCTTAGGGTTTCATGCTTATAGGTTTTTCAATTTTAGGCTAAGAGTCTCTCAGACCTAATTATTATTCATTTATGATCCCTTTGATTCTAGGGGTCATCCATCAAATTTTACTTTGGTATTATTGGATTCCGTTCACTCTATATCCCTAAAACTCCATATAACCCTAACAACTCTTTTGATATGGATTATTACACCATTATTCCCACCTTTACTCAAGGTGGTTCTAGATATTTTCTCTCTATTTATGTCCATGCTACCACTATCCCATAAGGTAGGGGAACCTCTTAGATAACTAGGACATAAGCAATCTTTATCTAGCATAATTTTTCAAGGTCAAATGCAATCCCTTAAAAATCATATTGAATATTTGAATCTCAATATTAAAACACTTGGTAAGGAGATAAATTGTAAAATAAATAACATAAATATGACCTAATATGCTTTTAGATCTAGATATTTACAAAAAATGAGATGTATAGGATAAGGATTTTGAAAACAAGCACAACACATTTTTCATCCCATTAGAATATATACTCAAAAAGTATGAGAGGTCCTTGGATACATAGAATATTTAGAATCTAGTAATAAAAATACATGTAATCATACAAATTTAATAAAAATAATGGAAGAATCTCATATCAATTCTTAGGGAACACATATGTCTAACACCCTATGATGTTAATTTATTTAGGATTTATCCATCATGATAGAATTAAAAAATAATGCAAGTATAAAGTATACAATAGGATAATATGATTAACTACTTATCTTGGTTATGATATCACACAAACTCATCAAATGAGTCATTATTGATGCTAAATTACCTAGAAAATATTTTGAGCATCTCATTTTTCATACATTAAGGATCGATGTGCATAATCTTCACATAATGTATCACATCACTATTAATTAGATCATGGGTTATGATCACCACTTGGTATAATTTAAATGTATGTGATATTAATAAAAAATAAGGTGAATTCCTTATTTCAAGTCACACTTCATGATACAGATTACAACCTATTGGTGGGCCAACCTTGGATACACATTATGAAAATAATACTATATACATCACATATGTGTGTTATATTTACACAAGAAGGAAATATAAATGTTTGGTTTATAATTATCCTTTAAAATAATATATTCCATTACTACCTAAGGTAACACATGAAAATGAGATAAAGAGTGTAGTTCAGGTAGTATCAGAACTTGCCAATCAACTCAAATTGTTATCTCCATTGAAGAGGCATTTTTACACAATACTATCACCTCCCTATAAACTATCACAACATTTAATTGAATAAAACCTTGTCACATTATTCCTTCATAAGAGCTCAATCTAAAGAGTTCTACACTAAGGAACTATGATGAAAATGCATATTGTGAATATCATCATATTTTAGGGCATTCTATAAATAAATTGTTTAGATTAAGACACAAAATAAAAGATATTATTGTAAATAATAGTATTCATATTAGAAAACCTTTATAAGAATCAAGATCATAATTGAATAATAATCAAAATTCAGATCCTATCATGATCAATAAAAATACTCAACATACGTATTATAAACTTAAACAAGGAGTATCACACAACACAAACTTATTGTCCAGATACAAAATTTGATTTATATTTATATTCATATCTCAATATAAATAAAACTAAATCAAATAAATATTATATATTTAACTAATCCAATAATACATTTCTACCACCAAATACCTAACCTCCACATGAGATATTTTATCCTACTATGACACATATCATTGTACATAACTTCTCCATGATTATTTTTTGGATCATCCTTAATTATCATTATATCTTGTGCATATGGTATAACCTTGATAATTTTTATATCCCCTAGATTTGTTTTCACTTATCCCTTACTCATTTATTATTATCCTAATATGTATATTTGTGAAACTTATCTTACAATAATACTAGTGCACATATTTTTTGGCATTTTACATTGTCATTCTTCTATATCAACTTGTTTTACACACTACGGCATCCATTAAGATTACATAATAAAATACATTTAGACTTACATATGACATGAGAAACCATTGATTTTTGCCCATTAGGTAATATAAATATGTATCTCCACATATTCTCTTAAGATAAATTGTTGAAATTAACATTTACAATGAGGGCATATTTCTTATTTTTTATTCCCCCACATTTCCATGTTATTGCATCTAGAGAACACTATCTCTTGACACAAATTTTGGGTTGTTTCTATCTATACCATTATTTTATTTTCAGAACCATTACCACTTGGCCCTTAAATAATTTCAAATATTAAAAAAAAAATTTAAAATTTAAAAAGATCAAGAAAATATAAAAACATTCAAATATTTAAAAAATAAAATGAGGACTTGTGCATGATATGATTACTATATTACACTATTTATATATGTTATTGATCACATGTTTTTCAGATAGAATAATATTTTATTACACATTCATTTTATGGTATATGACACTGATGGAGGACATGCAAGTTACATATTGACATATTTATGTTGGAATTTACTCTACCCAGTGACCATGTCAATACTAGGGGCATCTTATTCCATATGGTTCACTATTATATGTTATATATTTCTATAACCTTTATACCATGTTGAAATACCTATATTTATTACAAATTTATTTATATTTACTCATATATTGCATGATGTTACATTGATACACTATTATATTATGACGTGACATCAATACATATGGATGGTGTAGACTAGTTTACTTTCTTTATGTTCCACTAACGTTTTTACTCTTATTGTGGACAACACACCCTATTTTCTTCAAAATGGGGGACCTCTCTAAGAAAATCTCATAAACTAGTTGTTAAGGGTCCTATATTTTATTCTTATTAACAACACTCGATTAATTCCTTAGAATATACATCACCTTAATTTCCCTTGAGAAAAAATAAGCATCTTTTATTTTTTATGACTAAGGAGTGTTTGTTCTTTCATGAATCATGGTGATAAAATTTTAGATCTCCTTATAAAAAACTTTACCATAATCTCATTACTTTCCCAGTGTATTAGATCCATCACCCTTCATGGTGAGCAAAAATCTCAATAACTAACAATTAAGTGTTAAATGTATTATGTTCCTTCTCATTTTTACTTAGTATTTTTTGTGAATTTTGTAGATCCCAAGAGATCAAAAATAAAATGAGAAGGAACCACATCACCAAGTGTTATAATGTCCAGTCGATGGACCTATTAGAGATATCAGATCATAAGAGATCCTAGTTGAATGAGAAGATGTCCCATCTCCTAGTGTCAGAATGGCTAGTCCCTAAACCTATTAGAGATGTCAAAGCTCAAGAGAGCTCAACCAAATGAGAAGGTGCCACATTTACAATTGTAATAATGGCCAATACTTAGACTTGTTAGAGATGTTAGAGATTGAGAGAGCCTAGATGAATGAGAAGGCACCATGTCACCAAGTTTTAGTATGTCTAGTCTCTAAACTTGTCAAAGATGACAGATCTTGAAAGAGCCTGATTGAATGAGAATGTGCCACATCTCTAACTGTTGTAATAGTGTGTTCAAAATTTTAAGATATGTTAGATCCCAAGACAGCATACCCAAATGAGAAGGTGCCACATCATCTAATGTCAAAACAATCAATCCTCAAAACTATCAAATATGTCAAAGCCTTAAAGAGCCTAACCAAATGGGAAGGTGCCATGTTACTTAATAGGTAGATGAGATAACAATCACTTGAGGCCTTATGAACCTTAGAATAATGTACAAATGAGGCTAGAGAAGTAATCAAGACATGCCACATGTCCCTTGTTAACACATCACCATTTCTAATGGATTGACATGGTGTATGAAGTCATGCCTAGGTGACACTCATTAGTAGGAGGACCAATGAGTAGATGATACATGTCAAAACTTGTAATATAAATAATAATCTTCAAATATATGTGACCATGTGCCTACCATGCATTGTGCACTAATAAAATAGGAAGATAGGCCTGATTAGATAGTTTTAAAACATCCCATCACCATTACTATATCTAACTTGTAGTGAAGGATCATGGGATCTGAATTAAACTCTAGATTTAGAAGTAAAGAGATAAAATCTACACACAAACTCATATATGAATTCACAAAAAGTGAACTACCAAATTCCATTAATATGAGGGGGATTGTATTCATAATTTTATAAATTAATAAGGGAATCTTACTAATGGTTACCGCTTCTACCTTAAAAAAATATCTAACTCATAGCCTTCCAATTTATATAGAACACCCTTGAATTTCATGCTTTCTACACTCAAAACCTCCCTATTACCCCTTTGACTTTCCATAATGGTCAAATCCTCCTCAAACCAAAAGGTCTAACTTGAGTACTAGGATACCACATTCCCAGTTGGCTTGAATGAATTTAATCACCATAATGAATTATTGAAAGTGGTTAAATAATTCCCTATGGATTAAGGCTTAGAAGATGACCAACATGTATATTTTGATGATGCCATTTCATCCTATACAAGGAGTGGACTTCATAGAGTCACTACCAAACTAGAAGCATTCCCTTGTATTAAATTATTACAAAACATCTCTCACAACACCATTCTACATGTAGGATGGAGTTTACGACTGGGTATACTCACACAACTCTCAACACCAAATTATTGATATCTCTAAGAATGCCTCTAAGGTATATTACTCCCTCTAAAACTACACCTTCTCTTATTATGTAATGGAAATGATGATTTAGATGGGGACCTAATAGATATATGACATCCTCTAAGACCAGGCTAAGAACTGAGACACTAAATAGGTTAACAAGGAGGATATTAATGCATAGATAGTCCTCACCTTCTCTAAGGAAGTCTGAGTAGGAATGATCTCGATGAATTGACTATTTACATCATTAAGTTATGGGTGCATCTCTTGCATATGATATTTAAATACATATAAGTCACACACATGGGAGGATTGATAAACTTTAATTTGGTTAATGCCATTGCAAATGCCCAATCCAAGAAAAAATTTTACACGATGACCTACTTGTTTGATGTAGTTTATGGGATGATCTCTTTCAATACTTTAAATTTTCATAAATGGGTTCTTAGGGGTTTAGTGGTCCATGTGGTATTTTAAAATATGTATGGCCACTAGTTCCATAATAACATCTAAGATAGATGTGATCATTTCTACTTTATGGTCTACCAAGCCATCAATGAGGCCATGATGCCATAGATCTCAAAGTTAATCAAGGATTCCATCACAAACATAAGGGAAGACTCTATTTACAAGGATGACACTATGATCTATATTTCAAGTTTCATCAATGACCCCTTCCACATGCCATATTCCATTCTAGACTATCTAGTAGGTTAGGAGATTACCTATTAGCTAGTGGAAGGCATCTTTTGGTTTTACATATAATATTAATAGAAGTCATGCCTACAAATTTTGATCATAATTATTCAACACATCCATAATTTCTTCCCTTTAATTTAAAATATGGTATTCAGGTGAGACTCCTTCACCCTTGAAAAATGTAAGATCTAACACAAAGACCCAAAGGGGATAATTAGAGCTCACTTAGCATGGTACTTGACCTCCCTCAATATCAACTACATTAGTTAGGCCAAAGATGATGATGATATCTATATAGATGCCACTAATGACTAGGAGATGTTATCCCATATCATGGTAAAGAAGAATAAATTTAAGAAGGCTCAAGTAGGTCCATCTTTTAGAAGACTTAAATCTAATAGATCCTACGATCTCCCAGAGGATATTATAAGGAATTATTATACATTATCCTCCTCATGCTCTTAGTCCATCTATGATTTCTATCACATATCCCACTACTCATGCCTTCACTCCTCCTTCACCTCCTCTAATTTCTCTTTATAATCTACATCTACCTCTTCCTCTTCTAATAGCTCCAAGTAGCCTAGTTATGATAGAGCAGAACATGAGCTACTTGATGTTAAGCAACCCATGCACTAACACCTTAACCTCAAGATGTATAAAAACTAAGGTTTTACATGGTTAGTAACTTGAGATTGATCCTAAATCAAGGATCCCAATAGGTACCTATCTAGGTTCCCTAACTCACACCTCTAACTTCTCCTAGTTCCCTTCCACTCCTCACTTCCACCACTTTCAAACTCCTAATATTGGCATCCACCAATTTTGTTCTACCCCAATAAATCCCTCAAGTGGTACTTCCTATTTTCCCCATTACACCCCATATATAATCTACCCTTGTACATTTGGCCTTAGTTCTCCCAAGCATCATTTCCTCTTCATTCTCTTTTATTCCTTTTATCTCACAATTTAGATTCCTCTCAATGCCTTCCTTAGGAGTGACTCTATCAATAAGCATAGTCACAACATTCAAAAGCATATCACTTGTATAAAAAAACCTCTTAGTGCCCTATTTAGTCATCTCAATAGTTTTAAGTCATATGCCATCAACCCATATATCTCTTTTCATCCCAATCACACCATCTCCTATAGCATCTAAAGTCAACCTAAGTAAGAGGATAAAGAATAAATAAAATAAAATCACACTCCATCTCTAAATAAAAGGTCATGTGATCTAATTAAGTCTCTTTCATAGGCCTTAATAGTTCTTATAGCCCCAACCACAACACCTCGGTGCTTAGTTCCCTATCCCCTTATTTTCATAATGTAGGGTGTCACAAGACTTGCCTTCAACCAACCCATCTCTTCCCTAGTATTTAACAACCCTTTTTATGGTAATTCCTCCTTAGGTGAACTTAACATAAGAATATTAGTAGGCACAAATGATCCCTTATGACTCCCCTTTCATTCTCCCTCCTTTCACTCCCATGCCTCATCCACCCCCACTACTTTACTCATTCAATCCTTCCACTTCTCAATCTACCCTACACCCCATATTATTCCCTTAACTACCATTTCATCCACCCCTCCTACACCTCTCAAAACCTAGTGAAAGGTTACAAGCATTGAAGATTATTGCCTAGGGTGACCTATACATGTAATGGAGCTTCAACTAAGCCTCTAAAAGTATGAAGAGGACACTGACATAGAGGTTTATCTAAGAGTGAAATCAATGGCTTGGAAAACACATTAGGGTCAATTCTACCTCACCAAGGTGAGTACTTATAATGGGGAAGATATAACAACCAATGACCAATTATCCATTCTCTAGTCAAATCATGATATGTATGAGATGATCCTTAAGGACATGTATAGACAATTTCAAAATTTAGAATCCCAAGTGAAGAAATAATTTCCAATAAAGTTAATTGGGTAGGTCAAGGACACCCTCTTACTACTTTTTTTAGTTCTTGGGAAAGTGGTAGAGACACTAATTAAGACCAATGTACTTATCCATCAGACCTAGGCCTATATGGAGAGGATTAGAGATATTGATGGGAAGTGTCTTAAGCTAAAATTTGTGTTTAAAAAAGGAATGTTTTTGAAGCTAAAAATTATGCCAACCTCGGACTTGGGGCTGTGATAGATGTACATTAAAATCATGAGGGTTGTTGTGGATGAATGGTTGGTCATGGATCACACTATAATGGTACCCTTGGAGGAGGGCAATAATAATATATTAACCTACTAAAGGATGTCAATATCTCTACATTATTCCACCTAGATGGAACCTTTCTTAACTAAGAAGAATTTAATGTCTACCTGAGTCAATTTAACTATGTCATGAGGGAGAAGGTTACTAGAGAAAGTTGGGAAGGGGAGAGGGTGCTGTTAGATATATGTAAATAGTCCATAGTGAGCATAAAATAGGTATTTGAGGTATAAGAATCAATTTAAGAACCCTTCCAAGTCTACCAGAGATTAGTGACTTAGGTTGAGGTAATCTTTAGGGAGCCTCTAATAAACCTTACCAAGTTGAATACGTAGTTCAACCTAATGATACCATTTTGTAAGATAGAGATGACAAGTCAAAGGACTTAGGACCCAAACCTTCTCAGACACCTCCCCATGTTAATTAATTGGTACCTTGTAGATATATTGTGAGTTTGAATGGATTGTCTCGTTTTAAATTTTTAAATATAGTTGTAATTGTAATGGGTGGCCATCATGGCCGAAGATGGGATATTCATACTATTTGCATGTGATATCCATCTTTATTTATATAATAAAGAGCTAAATTCTAATATTAGATTGACCATAAATTGATATAAAGTGATTTTAGATTATATCTATTATTTCACTTGATTTTACTTCATCAATCTAGACTATAAAATTGGCTTAGATTGATTATTGTAATAACACTTACTTCTTTCAATTAATATAATATTTATTTTCTACAAGAGGGTTTCTTATATGTTTTGATTCTCATTCATCTCCACTCTTGAATGGATGTCATTTCTAGGATAATTGGATTAACATTTTGCTTCTTTATGTATGTTATGGTTATAATGTGCCCAATCACAGTGTGAGTTCTCTCATTTCCTTTTGTAGTACTGATAATTTGTGTG
Organism: Torreya grandis; assembly: GCA_037957365.1. NCBI lineage: Eukaryota > Viridiplantae > Streptophyta > Pinopsida > Cupressales > Taxaceae > Torreya > Torreya grandis. The sequence continues at coordinate 4,740 of JARHVA010011508.1, read as the reverse complement.
TTAATCTAAAAATTCTAATATGGTGCTTATGTTTATTATAATATAATCTCAAATTATTCATATTTAGTGAGATATAATATTGAATTCATACTCTTAGTTCCCTCAAACTCCTCCCACTGTATATTCTTAGAGGTAGAACTTTAGTGAAATTCAATCTACATGGGTATAACTATGGGAGGGTCACTTGGTTAAATGATAAATGTCTTGAGTTCATGCTAGATATAGAGGTTCCCTTTTATACCTTACCCTTCCCTATCCATTTTGTTTATTATTTGACGTTGGACTACCTTTTCCCCTTGCATTTAAAAATAGTAAGCATAATACTAAAAATCTCATAACAATCTTTGACCTATGTGCATGAACTTTAGATTGAACTTTTAGTGGTAATAATGCATCTCTTGGAGAATATTAACTATAATCAATTTGTGAAGTCAAGTAAATACAACCTGCCCTAGGCTGATAGAAGATCATTCCTAAAATGGAGGATAAAAGTTCTATTGGTTATCCCTACCTTCTTATTTTTAGGGAATGCCTAATCGTATGTGCATTTCATTAATAGGAGAATATTAGAGAAACAAAATATATAGTAGTATAAGAAGGGAATTATAAGGATACTTCATGATTTTTATTTATTTTTTTATGGATATGTTAATATTGGCTTATTGGTAATAATTTGATAACTATTATTTGATTGTAAATCAGCATAGAGACTAGTTCACTTGTTACCAGGGTTAGGTCCCATCAAAGTTGATTAGTAATTTACCCCATGATTTTCCATAAAAAACATAGGTCCAACCAAGCCATACCTGCCATGATTCCAATCAATTCATCCCCAAACAATGTCCTAAATTCATATGACAAGATGGCCTAGTTAGTTATCTCTTCCATTAACATCCCAAGACTCATCCATGATTTAGCCAAGAACCCTAAGAGGCATCTCTCTCATTTCACCCCTAAAATGGGATGAATCATGTAAGAACACATAACATCCTATAAAATCACCTTGATGCTTCTAAATATGGAACATGAGGATGTGTCATGAATGTTTTCCCCCTTTATCTTAAGGGACTCTACATATGATTGGTTCCTAAACCTTCTTAAAGACTCTATCCTGAGTTGGGACCATTTTAGTTCTAATTTAATTGCGTAATTTTGGAAATTTATATAACCTAGTACCAATAATTTTCCTATATTTAAGAGGGATCTTAATGAGCCTATTAGAAACTTTAATACTAGGTTTCATAAGATGTATATCTAAGTAACAATGCTTTATCAACTTAACCTTCAACTATCACTTTAAATGTATAATAATGTGTTAGAACCTTGGATAGACATGTTATTAATAAGTGACATAGCCATATCATACTTATCCTAATATTATGTAAGGGATATCAAAGTAGATAGGTAACTAGTAACTAAACCCCCAAGCTCACATAGTGACCCCCACTCTTGGTATGCTACCATAGATGTCTGCATTGAATTTATTTCCCAAAGTTAATCAAAATTCCCTAATACTTTAGCCTCTCCCTATAATGCATCAACTCCTTCTAGGTCATCCTACTTCAAACTATCAATTGGGTTTCTTAAACCTAGGGAACCATGAACTAATTCCCAAAACTCAACATTAGGTGACATTAGCCATGACTAACAATACCCAAACCACACCTCAAAAATCCACTAAGACTAAGTTAGATGCGATTCAACGGATGATAAAATTTTTTATTAATGAATTACTAAGGATAAAAATATAGGTGAGTAACTCTAATGCATAAATTTCCAACAAAAACTCCACATATCAAAGACACAATATGAATTATAACCATCCTCACAATCCTCCATAACCTTCACCCAATCAACTACGTAAATTCCATATCTTTGAGATAGACCTAGATAATTAGTTTGAAGTTCATAACATGAAAACACATGGGGAAATAGATGGCATGAAGTTATGTTCTACTTATGAAATATTCTAGAAAGATATGGAAGGAATATGAGCTAGTCCCCAATCATCCTAAATCCTCTAACTTGGGTAAATCCCCTTGTAATATTATGTTACCAAAGACCATGGATGTCCATATATAGGAATAAAATAAGCAAGATGAGTGTATTAGTGAGGTGAAATCATTATATTATTTCTAAAGGAGAAACTACACTCTCAATAATAGGAAACAACAATAGCCCCTTACTACCCCAACACCCCATAATAATGGTGTAACCCTACTAGACCAAAATGTTAGGAATGATCCCCACCTCCAAGAGCTCAAGAAATTAAGGTACTTTCATAAACCCAAGAGGTCCAAAATAAATAAGGTTAAAATATCGTTGAGGACATGAAAAATATCAAGGCTAACATTAACCTTCATGATATGGCTCAAATCATAGAGCAACGATATCTCTTGCTAAAATCTTATACTCAAAAGTCAACCCCATAAGCCTAGTCAAAACTAAGAGAAACACACACCAATGTGATAATTAATAAGAATAATATGGAGGTTACCATTTTCCTCTTAACCATTTCTTTATTTTCAATTAATATGCATAAATACCTTATATATTCTAGAGCTTCAACCAATCTAATGCTAGTAGACATATGTGAGAAGATCGATTTGGTCCCCTTAAAGTTATACAAGGTAGTTATTTATATAAACAAGTTAGAATTTAAAGTGATAGGATAACTACTAAATTTCAATATCTAGTTGGAATTTGAGCCAAGGATTTGACTCTTCATAGATATTCAAGTGGTAGATATCCTTGAATCCTATGGCATGTTCCTTAATAGAGATTAATCTAAAGACCTATATATGGCCATATATTTATCACGTATGTGGTTTACATAGAGAGGAGTAGCCAAACAATAAGGGTAGATAGAGAAACCTACATGAAGCATATGATACCTGACAATGCTATAAATCATAAGATAAACCTAGCTTCCTCAGACCTAGGCATCTACACACTGAACAAAAAGCCACCCAAAGATCAAACTAGTCATGGTTTAGGTTTGTTTGGATTGTGGTATTATATATATATATATATGGATCTCACTCCAAAAAAGGTAGGGTATTTAGTGTCCTATTTATATATCCCTTTGGGATAAAACATAAAGCATCATATAGGTTATTATAGTCATATAAAATGAAAAAATTGGTAACTTGAGCATGGATAATGACACCTAATCCTTAGGTCCATATTTATTTCTCTTATGACCGACTTAGGATAAATTTCACTGATTCTTAGTCATTTGTGGCCTTCCACACTTGACCCCAGCTGAGCCAAGATCCTCACTTCATGAATAATCAATCCCCCTAGGTCTCATTTTCTCAAGACAATAGTGCCAAATTTGGAGTATAGCACTAGATCCTAGGGTGTCCCAATTTTAGCACTCCTTTTCAATCACAATTCAAGCCTAGATTACCATTTTTCCTTGATTCCTCTTGTTCATTATGCCATCCTAGTCTAATTTCATCTAACCCATGACCAATAGATCCATATATAATACCATTTAAATATCATTTTTAAAGGGTTATAAAATATAATTTAAGAAATCAAGAATATAAGCAAGAACATTCAAGAAAACTTCCTTATTCTCTACATATATCTAGCCTATACACTTTCAAGCCAATTCAAGACCTTTCACTAGTCCCTAGTCATCTCAAGCTTACCCATTTATAACATTTCTTACATTTCATTTCACTATTTCATAAAACACTCATAAAGGGAGAACTACATATGGCTTTGTCCCTCCTCAGAGTGTTGGTATGTAGGTAGCATGCCTACACATAGGGTGTGAAGGACATCCAATGCATCTTACACACACTAACCCCTTTCCCAATTTGCCAATGTTTATTTCAATTGTATAGAAGATACAAGTATATAAATAATCATATCTATAGGGAGCTTTGTCGACAAATAGGACATAAAAATTGGTACATAAGCTCACACTAAGCAATCAATCAAAACCCAAAAATATTAAATCCCTAAGATAGTAGCACTAAATAAGGACTACAACACTGAATCCCAGGGTGTCTAGTTCCAACACTCCTATCTAATCAAAAAATTAAGTCTAGGGTATCTTATTTGATAGTGTCCCAATCTTGGATACAAGTTTCTAAACCCTATCTCTATTAGAATAGTCTAGAATAAGATAAGTTCTCTCTCTCTCTCTCTCTCTCTCTCTCTCTCTCTCTCTCTCTCTCTCTCTCTCTCTCTCTCTCTCTCTCTCTCTCTCTCTCTCTCTCTCTCTCTCTCTCTCTCTCTCTCTCTCTCTCTCTCTCTCTCTCTCTCTTCTATTTTTATAAAAGGTCTAATTGTAATTTAATTTCACATATCAATAGCTTTAATTAGTAATATTATTTACTAATTTCTCTTACTCAAACTTTTTTATTTAATAGGAATAAAATTCCATTATTCCCAAAAATAACAAATCAGTTATTGTATCTTTACACAAATAAATTGGTAGAATATGAAGCACTAATCCTAGGATTTTAATTTTCACTAAAACACAAGGTAAATGAACTATGAGTATTTAAAAACTTTGAACTAGTAGTCTATTAAATCAAGACTAAGTTTCAACAAAAACTATCATACCTCATAAGGTATAAGCATAGATATTGGGACCTAATTGAAAAAGTTAATACATTTAATATAATCCCTATTCCTTGGGAGGAAAACCAAATAACATACTCACTAGCATCTAAGGTGGTAAACCTAATCTCTTTGGATAACACTAAACTGCAAGACTTA
>JARHVA010011507.1:47500-51557 GCA_037957365.1 Torreya grandis | reverse complement strand
TGATTTCCAAGCTAGACATATGTTATTTCTATAGATATATATAGAAAATAAATCATCATAAATATTAAGACCTACATGAACACCTCCTTAAAGTACCTAGCCTCTGAGATATACACTAGTGCCAAACATAGATAGGGCCAATGTATGTGTCCCTTCTAATACTTATTGCCACAACTACTTGTGGCAACTTATGACATATCTATAGTGATAGTTTATATTCTAGTTACAACTCAATTTAAAACATTAGTTTTATCCCCATCATTTTCTATAGTAGTTATCCAATCATTTTCTTCTTTGGGATGTGCCACATCAACACCCATATAAATATATGTATGTATTTTACTATTTTATTTACTTTAGAATGTAAGTTCCTAATTTATTGTGTCATGTATATATTGTATTCTAATTGAGGAATTTTATTCTTGGTGAACACCATTGCACATGTATGATTTTCATGAGATTTAACACATTGATATACTTTTAGACATGTAATTTTAGGCTTTGATTGAGAGATGATGCATCCCCATCCTAATTATATATATATATATATATCCTCCTTATCCCAAAGGGAGGAAAATTTTGGCTATTGAGATTAATAGGAAACTTATGCAATTATTATTGATGTGCAAATATTGATTCTCCTCCAAACCTATCAATTTTGTAAGAAGTTATGTCATTCTAGTATCTTTGTTTTCTAGTTGTACATTATTTGTCTATTCAATATCATTAATCATATTTTTCTACTACTAATTTAAATCACCTACTAATAATTTGAATCACCTTATATGTATTAATCATAATCCCCCTTATAGATGTGTAAATGAAATATTAAAAACATGGAAACCTTTGATTATATATTCCTAAGTTTTTTATATTTCTTATTCCCTTTGAGTTATAATTGTGCTTGATTATTGGTGTGATAATAATATCTTGCAACAAACATTGGTTTTTAATTTCTTAGCCAACCCTTAGTTCAGATGTTGTCATATAAATATTTCATCTATTTGGTCCACATGTATTTTTATGCCTTACCTTTCCCTCTTTTATGTTTTTTTCAATCAAACCCACCTTAGGTTATATCAATTATATATCCACCCATCTCAAGTAGATTTAGAATCATCTATAATCAACCCATTTTTGGTAAAAAAAACTAATTTACTCATTGTTATCCAATTGGCAAGTTGTTGACAAAACCTAATACACTGTAACTCATGCCTTGTAGTGAATCTTAATTCATAGATCATAAAATTTTAGATGCCACATCATAAGTTTTCTTGGTGTGCACACATCAATAATAATTTTTATTGCACTAGAAGGATGGATACACATCCACCTCTATTTCATTTAAAATATCACTTGATTTATACTTGATATACTCAAAATATTAATAAATTAAACCTCAAACACTAACTTTCAGTACACACCTTTATAAATCCATAGAAATTTTAGGTGTGATAAATGTGTCTTGAGATGGCCATGGGTTCAATCATTCTCTCCAAGTAGACAATCCCATATTCCATTATTCCCAATGGCCTACGCTCTAAGCTCCAAATTCACTAGTTAGTTTTACTATCAATGTTATTGAAGTTGTGCATGATTTACCCACCCCATTAAGTATCTTCATTTATTTTCTCCCTCAATACATAGGACTTCTGATGAACACATAAAAGCCTTCAAGACTACTCTAGGAATATTGAGTGTAACTCATGGAGATGTGGCATGCATAATTTTTACCTTCACATTATAAGATGTTACTTATGACATGTTTCTTAATATCTCATAATGTTAAATTACATATTTGGATCAATTTCAAAACACATTTTTGGCATAGTTTGGCCAAGTCACCAACACAAATTTTGTTTGCCAACACTTTTTAAATCATGATAAAAGAACCAAATGAACCAAAATGAACATTCAATACTACATTCTAAAATATGTATATATCTCTTGAAAATACCTACAAACCTTATAATATGTTATCCCTCTATGTTTACTAGAATGCCCTATATCCTATGACTGATGTATTTATATATAGAGCTATCCATGTTGATACGCTACCTTTAACTTATGATGAAACTATCAACATGGACAAATAATCAAACCCCCATCTACAATTATTATCCCCACTTAGTCTCAGTCCTATTTTCCTAGCCTTAAAACTAATTCCAAACACAAATCAAAATAGTATGGCCTAAAACAAGAATTAGGTATAATTCCATGTGCCTTTAACCCATGCCCCACCTAATCAACATCTTGATTTCCTAATACATTATGCATCTAACCAAAAAAAAATAGAATAAATCCTTGATATTAGTCAATATTTATATTACACATAGTACTAATTCTAAATCCATAAAAAAGGAATTAGAATCTATTCAGAGGATGTTGTAGAAATTAAGAAATGAGTTTCTAAACATGAAAATATGTATGGGTAACACTAGTGGAAATAATACCAATTAGATATTTAAATTATAGATGTATAATAAGCCTTTAAATAAGTCTTCAAATAATCTAGAGCAATATTTACCTAATAGGGTGCTAGAAATAAATATCATGGAAGTATGTGTTCCTACCTAGTGTCGAGGTCACAACACAACACAACATGGTACACTAGAATTTATTAAGTTATTTACTACCTTGAATAAATTTTATAAGGAGATGGACATGCAAGAAGGTTTTTCAAATTAGATAGAACCATTTTCCTCTATTGTTCTAGGACATCCACATAAATCAATGGTTTTTGAGACCTATGACTTTCCATTCCTATTAGAGGATGAGAATGAACTAGAGGATAATACTGATAAGGTCCATGCCTTACAATAGTTCTAAAGGAACAATTATAAATTGAGAAATAAGAATCATGTTACTACCTTAACACCTATAAACAATAATGTTATGAGTCCTCTAGATTCTAAATCTAATAATAATCTTCTCCAAAAAGGGATGATCATTTACAAAGTGTAGAACCATAAAGTAGAGTTGGGTAAAACATTGTTGAGGATACAAGGACTATTTTATATAATTTGGACTCATGTCCCTAAATTAGATGAGAGATATTATTTTAAAATGAATAGTTTTTTAGTTCTACACAAGTTGCACATGAAGAGAATGGTAATAATTTGGATCTATTTCCTAATTATTAGATTAGAGAGAATTTAAAATTATAAAATTTTGAATAGTTTAGGTGTATTATTGATATTTATTTTTCAATTGGACTATAGATAAGTCCAAATTATCTATAATAGTCCTTATATGAAGAACATCAAGGTTAATATCACCCTACATGAACTGGTTCAAAGATCTAAATAGAGGGAGTTATTTCTCAAAATCCTAACTAGGAGATCCTATAGATCTGATGGAGATCCTCTAGATCTGACAAGTCCAAATCTATGCATGTAAACATGATGGTAATCAAATACAAACCTGAAGTACCACAATTTTTGATATATGTCTGAATGTAAAAGAATCATGCATAATATCCTAGTTTACTTAGGTGCCTTGACTATTGTGGTGTAATAAATGTCTACAAGAAGCTGGGTTTGACCCCACATAATTCAAAAAGAGTGGTCCTATAGTTGGACAATTCTTCATTTTACCATGCATTGGAGAACTAACAAATGTAGACATATAATTGGAAAATGAGCCATGTGTCCAATCATACATAGATATTTTGGTCATTGACATTTCAAAATATTATGGTTTGTTATGGAGATATGATTGGTTAAAGATAATGAACCAGTACATGACCACCAAAATTTCACACATGTGGCTACCTTGGAAAGGAGTATCCAATCAAATTCAAGTGGATAGAGAAACAAATCTGAAGTACATGATCATCAACCATAATGCTAAGAATGATAAAGTTGAAATTTTATCTCCACATGTATGAGTATACATATTTATTACCAAGAAGGATATTCATAAACAAGAATTTGAAATTCCTTCTCTATATGCGACACTTCATTTTGATGGAGATAAATCAAAACAAGGTTTTGGTGTTGGTATAGCCTTGACATATGCAGATGGTAAGTAATACCTGGCTACCTACAATTTATGA
>JARHVA010011507.1:0-45000 GCA_037957365.1 Torreya grandis | reverse complement strand
TAAGAGATATGAAATTATAATTAAAAAAACTTGAATCATGATTAGATAGTGATTTTGATTTATCTCCAAAATTAGGATCATCTTTATAAAAAAAACCATGTAGGAATAATCACATTTGGGAGATCTTGTCCTATAGGAACAATTAACCCTTAGGACCCTTTGTCTAAAATAGCATGTCCTTAAACAAAATCTCTACAAAATGAAGAGGAAGAAATAAATTGTATGTCTAACATAGGTTGGGAAGAATAAGAACTAGAAATCATTGATGATAATCAAGGAAATGTGGAAAATCCTAAAAAAATAATATGTAACAAGATAGAACCTTTTCCTTTCCTATAATCATATATCCAACAGATCAAACCTCTATGAAGAACATTTCACCTTCAAATTTTCCCAATTTTAGGGGTAAATACTCAAAATATATATATTAATTCTTATTTGAGTTCAAAGTGTTACGCTAGACCTATGATTATATAATTAACAATTAAAAACTCAAACTGATCCTTCTACACTTAATGAAATAGTCATGAGGTGGTTCACAGGTCATTATATTAATGCATGAAGAGACATGGAAACCAAATTTATTGATAAGTGTCAATATTAATGTAGATTAAGGGACATGAAAGAAGACCTCTTTAATATTAAATAGAATGAGGATGAAACTTTAGAGGATTATCTAGATAGGTTCACATTTTATCACAAACACAGTGATTATCCACTTATAGAAGAAGTAATTAAGATGGAAATCCTTAAGGGATTATAAGAAGACTCCAAATATGGTTTGAACTTGATGCGAAAAGGAGTCATTATAAAATTAACATTTCACCAGATCTTAGAATTGTGCATTAACTATCCTAGGATAAAACCAAGAACTTTGAAACAAAAACTAGCTAAGTCCATTAAAGTTAGTTAATTTATGGAGGAGTTTGTGAAATTTAAAATTGACATATTGGTATAGTTAAACACTACATTATATGGCCTTCAAGTGAAAGAAAATTCAAACTTATTAGCATAATTTCTTAGGTTTCAGTAGAACATGGTAATTATGAGGATAAGGTTTGTGAAGTGACATATGGATCTTATAGAAGGATGTAATCAAGACTTTGAGTATATAAATAAGGTTTATAATAGATAAATATACTTTTTTTAAATGTTATATTCATAATATAAACTACTTACATATATAAATATATTTATGCATCAAATCAATATAATGAAGGAAACATTCATAAGAACATAGGAAAACTCTATGATTATAGCAATAAAGAAAACAAATACTTAGAAGTTATATTTAAAATATATAATAGCAAGGATTAAAACAAGAAAAACCTCATATATAGATGTCTATTTATATAAATACTCTCTACAAAAGCTTTCTAAGAATAAGATTTACAGTTTTATTACTCACATACATATCAAAATAAACATAATTATCAAGTCTTATATTACATTCATTACAAATAATTATAGGTATTAATTCATATAGTTGTAAATTTTGGATTTACCACACTAAAAATAGATCTCCATATCACATTTGATGGAAACCTAACCAACATGGAGATTCCTGTAACAACTATTAACAACCTACAAATAGAATATAATTGGAATTACCATATGATGTTGATTTACATACAAATGGTTTTAGATTTACCATCTACCACTACCACTTTCCTAGACTTAAAAGGTTGTCTCATCTTCATAGAGGAAAGCAGTCTGAATATTGAGAAAAGAGAAAAAATATAGGTACATAGGGCTTGTAGAATTCACTCAAGGTGCCAATATACTATTTTTCACGCCTCGTTCACTACTTAGTTTCCTTTTTTTTTAAACTAAGTAGCATACTAGTCTCCTGCCCTTATGAGTTTTCAATAAATTATCTTTATGTAGTACTAGACAAAATTATAAATATAAAATAACTAGACAATAATTTCAAAATTGTTGAACCTATGAAAGCATCAATTGGCTAGTGGAGTAATCTTCTTTCATTAGAAAATATATCATATATAACTAGGTGAAATGATCTGAGGCTCATCTATGAGTGGTGAAATTCTTGCATTGATAAGTACAGAATCATCCTTGTAATATCTCTATTTAATTAAAACTTCATAATCACTTCACAAAAGATCATGCAAGGGAACTTGATTTGCCATCAACTAGTGAATATTTGTGTCAACCATCTTGAGAAAAGAAGACTTCACCATGTATACTTTGGTGGTGACTTCACCATGGAACTAGTCCAACTTATATATATGTCATTGTGCTTTCACACTAGAAAAAGAGGTACATAGCATTTAGTTTTATCATATCTACATTTTTTCCATGATAATATCCCTTACACTAAGTGAGGTTTGTATTGTATTATCCATGGAAGTAGGAGTGGCATTTGACACTATGTCAATAATGTGTGAAGGCATTCATAGAAAATTTGGGTTATATAATGGTCCAAATTATACATAACTAATTATTTTAATCGATCAACTTAAGTGTAATGTGTGTAGCCTAAGTATGAGAAATTTAATAGTGGTATGATACTTAGATAGAAACTCACAAATGACCTTAGTTTCAACTTTTATGGTTTCCCCCTTTTGTATGATGCTTAGCTCATTGATGGTATACCAATTAGTGGTGAGATTGTTAAGGAAAAGAGAAAACTAGTCCTTGTCAAGGAGTGATGCATCTATAATCATCTAGTGTAGAGATTATAATATGGATCCTTGATAGTCTTCTATGTAATACATAACTACTATGTGACTACAAAATTTGTATCTTTCAAATCATTATCCTATTACTCCAATGTAACTAACTTTTGTAAAATAAACTCTTAGAATGTAGTGAAACCTTCAATCTACTTTGACAATGACATTTTAGAAACATCCATGGATGATTTGGTATTGATAGGATTCAAGGAAATATGTGCAATAGATGCACCAGTAGGTGTCATATATAATAGAGCAATGGATAGAGAAAAAATAGTATACCATATAGAAGTGGTTATCACATCCCACATCTAGATATTAGACAAGATCAAGGAAGCAATATTATCCTGTGAGGAAACAAGAGTGTCTCATATTTATGGTTGGAGTGACTCATGATATGGCTGAGCTAGAGTGAAACTAAATGGAGATAATGTAGATTAGGCATTCATAATATATGCTTGGGCTTCCTCAGTGCTCTTTTTTTTAGCATTGGCTTATGTTTGCTTGGCAATATCATCTTACACCTTCTTAGACACTTCTTATTATGATTTATTTTGTACATTTTATTTTGAATTTTTATCAACCTCTACTACGTATATATTTTGATGTCATGCTTGGTCCTTGACCTACTTATGTGCTTTCTATTGAACAAGCTAATTCTTCTTCAACTCCTCAACTACTTCCTTCTATTTGTGCTCTTTTTAAATTAGCATCCTTATGGTTTTGATCAATTGTGTGTTGTTATTATGGATCTTACCTAGTAGATATGGTTTCTTAATACATTGTCATCTTGTCTTTTTCCTCTTATTTTTATTGTAATGTATTAATATCCTCATCTTTCTTATAAGTATCTTCTTCCTTATCCTGACATTAGACTTAGCCTTTCCTCTTCATTTTATTTGGCGTTAGCCTTAGCCTTTCACTTTTCTTCTTGGCACACATGATGCTCATATACTCTTTATTATTCTTTACATGTGACTTGGTGTCCCTTAGAAGTTTGAGTGTCTAGTGAAAATTCTTCAATGTCAGTCATGGTCTCCTCAAATTTGGATGGAGAAGAGCCAAGGATAGTCATTTGCACCTTTTCCCAAGAAAAAAAATCCCTTGAAAACTAGGCATCTTATGGATTTTAGTGGTGGAACATCCAATAATCATTATTCTTCCATTGTAGGTTATCTAATGTTATGTATAAGATAATGTGAGGTTTATGCCCTAAATTGTTGACGATTACATGGAGTCCACCTACATCAGAATAATGGTATTAGGGGACTAGTTTCGATAGCTCCTAACTATAATGGACTCATAGTGGATACTTTTTCCTTAAATGTTTGGAAATTTTGTTATAATTTTGCTTCTTCAACCACAATATTGACAAGGATAGAGGCTAGGCATAGAAGAAACTCTATCCAAATATTTTTATGTATTTTATTTTTCACCTAGATGGTGGGCACTAAAATCCATAAAAAATACTCTTTTTCTTCCTCCATCATAGAGGTCCCTATCCATATTGGGCATCATCATCCTATATACTTATTGCTCATCGGTGCCCATATGTGGCAATTCATAGAGCTTAGTGATATTAGGAATGCTCATGTCATAACCATGTGAGTTGTTTTTGAGTCTTTTTCCTAAGAAGAGATGGAGATATTCTACCTTCAATCACCTTACACAACCCAAAAACTTAAATTATGGAAACTATTGTTGAAGGCTATGTAGTTATAGTCATATTATCTAAAATATATGGTGGTACTACCTATAATGGGGAGGTTCTCATTTTTATAATGAAATTATAATTATCCATCTCAATTTATACCATTTGCATGTCAATAAAGTATGGGATAGGAAGACCCATCACCTTGAGTAGTTCAAGGACTTAGATAATAATTCCCTTTAATAGCTTCATGATAAATGCATGTTATCCCAAGTACTACATGATGTTGGGTTGTATGTGCAATTTTTTTGTGATAATCTCAACCAAATCATTACACCAAGTGGTAAACTTGGATTGATGTTTAGAGTATGTGATCTCATGGGTCCATGTTAGATTATATAATTGGACATCTAAGCAGTGTTTATATCATCCTCAAGGGACTCCCATTATTTAAACACCAATATAAATACCAAAAAATTGGTACCAAAATGTTTGTTTCATAGTCATCAAAACATTATCAATATTGGAAATATGTTCACTAACCAAAAATTCCATCTATTTGAATTCCTTACTGTGATCAATCATTTAATGGGCAATGTTGAAGACCCATTTTATTAGCTTGTTTAGCATCTTTGGTTGTCTACTAAATTTAATGAGAAATGCATTCTACTAGAATGTGTTATGATAGATATTTAATATCTTCTAATGGAATTCTTGCAGAACTCTGAGAGTAGTTTTTTTATCTTCATAATAATGGGTGGCATTCATGATTTGTAGCGTGTGATCGATCTCCCTCTCACATACAATCCTGTCACCCTAGACATTGGAATAGTATTGATGTGGATAGTTATACATTGGGAAAGATAAATCTTTCCCTCATTGTATAGGCCCAAAAAAACCTCCATTACATTATTGAGTTCCCCAAAAGTGGGTAAGTAGATCAACTACTACACATGTGTATTATAGAGCCTATGTAGTGGTGCTAACATGATTAGTTATGCTCTTTCAAATACATCTTAGAAAAACATGTTTAGATCTACATTATGAGTAAACTCATAACCATTTGGGTCTATTAAATACATTTGGCATAATGACATACTAAAGCCCATATCTTCTTTATGTGTTTTTATAAACCCTTTGATGAGTTGGAAGAGATCAAACCCAACCATTGTGCATCTCTCTGAAAGAAATTCATGGAAGATGTAAAGTATAGGTTAGGAATCACTTGGAAACTATACAAAACTTCAATATACAATAATGGATAAGAATTTAGTCACTTGAGTTCTTTGTTTATAACATCTCTCACCACCTTCAACATTTTATTATCTTAATGAATTATGTTGTCACTCAAACCTTCACATGCAAGCTTTGAATGGAGTGGATCCTAATGTGGAATTTATTTTGCTGATGTGACATTCAATTTTAGTGGTAGTTGATGTTTTTTGATCTATTACATTAATGAGTCTTCCTCTGTACATTACTTATTATATTTCTAACACAGACCTATCACTTTTATAATAGAATTGTCAATCTCCCCTCATACCTAATAGTTAAATGTAATGGAATCATTGTTAAATTGCACTATCTACTCCAAATTTAGATGCATGTGTCTTTATCAAACTTAATTAATGTCTATACACTATAATAATTTGGCCACCTTCTCCAATTTTATCCATAGTAATGTAACATTTGACTTTTACATGGATCCTTCTTGTCAAATACTATACACACACTTACATTTGCCCACATGTGTTGAAATAAACATGAAAACCCCAAAATATCCTAAAACAATAGTTTGAAAACCTTACTATGATTTATTTGGTGTGATATAACACCTTTATTACATATTATTCTAAATTAATGGTGGTAGGACCTCAACCTATAGCCATTTACTAACCTAGGTAAGATATTTCCCTAAAAATCTTAAAGGACCATAATTCCATTATATGAAAGTTCATGGATGATGTAAGGGCCCTTCCATATGATAGGATTTCTAGATAAATATTTTAACCTTCTATCATACAAAATAACACGTTTATTTACCTAAAATTGCTTTGTTCATAGGTTTTTATCATGTCATACATTATAGATATGCTTTTTTTATCTCCTAGACCCATACTACTCTATATCTTTCTTCATTTATGTGATTCAAGTCTAACAACCTATGATTTATCAAATATTGATCACCCATTCATAGCACATTAGCCACTAACAGAATAAGAAGTACATATTATATGGGCATCATAACTTCAAGGCCATATACTAATTATAATGGTGTAACCCTTGTCACACATTTATAATGTGTGGAATAAGTCCACAAGAAAGATGAAAGTCTATCATCCCAATCATCTCACTTCACATTTCATATTTTAGTGAGCATCTTATCAATCACCTTGTTTTCAACTTCATCTTAGCCATTTACATATAGATGATAAGTGGTGATTTTATGATATAATATCAAGAACTCAACTTTGAGGGCTTTTATGGTCTTTCTCAGAAAATGAGTTTCTTTATCACTTATCAATATACGAGGATAACCAAACCTAGTAATGATGTTCTCATACAATAACCTAGTTGTGTCCTTTGCACCACAATTTGAAGTCATAATAGCTTTTACCCATATGGTAAAGTAATCTATCATAGTGATTATATAATTTACCTTACTATATTTATTTGGGGGATTGATTGGCCCTATAAAATTCAATGCCCCACTTTTCAAAGGGTTTTTTTGATAACATGGGTTGTAAAGGCATCTCATTCTACTAGTGTGTGTTCCTTATCCTTTGTCATACATCAAAATATTATGTGACTCTCTACATATCCTAAAATAGATAGGGCCATCAAATGATACTTTATAAAATCTTTATCGTAGTTGCATATTCTATGAAATGGCCACATGTGGCTCATTGATGCACTTCATCCATGATATATGCATGCTCGTGCTCTAGTGCCACTCTATATAGTACTTAATCCTTACCTAAGTAATATAATCCATTAACAAGACTATATAGAAGAGAACCCATTATCATTTGTTTCTTATCTCTTTTTGTATAGTGTTTTTGGAATATCCCTTATATAAGAAACTATGTGATATCTTATAGTTACTCTAAAATTGCCTTCACCCTGAATATGTGTGCATTTAGTGACTCATCTTGGAGTTCCTCAGGTTCCTCACCATTAATTAGAAGGATGAGATGGTCTGGACCAACATTCTCCCATCTTGGTTTAATGTTAATCTAGAATTGATGTTCTTAGAAAAACATCATCCAACATGATATTCATCTGACCAATAGTGGCTTATTCATAAGGTATCATAGAGATTTATGATTAGTGAACAATTTTAATGGTATGGCCAATAAGTAATGCCTAAAATTATATAGTTTAAACACTATTTCCAAGGCTTCCAACGTAGTTATCATATAATTCTTATTTATGGGAGACAATTTTTTACTTACAAAGTGGATCAGATGATCTAATCCTCCTTATCCTAGTTGTTTGAGTACTACTCCAACTATAAGCATTGAAGCATCCACATTCACATGAGAAGGTTCACTTCAATCTAGGAAAGTTAAGATTGGAACAATCACTAGTCACTACTTCAAATCAACAAATGCAACTTGACATTATTTTATTCTTACAAATTGGATTCCTTTCCACAGTAGCTTCTCCAAAGGGGCTGATATAATAGTACACCTCTTGATGAATTTATGTTAGTAATTAGTGTGTCTTAGAAAATATCACACTTCTATTGAAGTATTAAGTGGTGGCATGCTCATAATGATTGTGATCTTAGCTTGGTCCACCAAGATTCCTTTAATACTGACTACATGACTTAATAAAACATCAAAAGGTGTGGAAAATAGACATTTATTCAAATTTAGTGTTATTGGTAGTGCTCTACATCTATATAACATTAACCTAAGTTTTGATAAATGTTCTTTGAAAAAAGAGAACGCTGCCTAGTAGTCCAAGTATATTTCTAAGAAGTCATGGATAAAATCCTTGAACACAATCAAAACATATCTAGAGAACATTGTATGTGCATTTTTGAGTCCAAAAGGCATGGCCTTTTAAGTGAACAAACCACATATTATATAGAATGTGGTTTTGATCATGTCTTTTATAATGGGTATCTAATGGTAGCCACTAAATCCATGTGTGAATGAGAACAATTCATACCCTGAGACATCCTCTAAAATTTCTTCTATGAAAGGAATGGGAAATGGGTCATTGACACAAGCATCATTGAGGATGTGGTAGTCTCCATAGATGTATATCTCCCTAGTCTTATTTTATTGTGCTACCATGGGGTTACTAACTAGAAGTTGGTTCATAGTCATATATACTTCTCTTGACCAAAATGAAAAAGGAGAGTTACCATAGACTTGTAGCTTCTACTTCATTTCAATGTCAACCCGAGGATATAGACTTGATAGGATGACATCACTATATTACACACTCAATCTTCTAATTTGAGATTTTACTAATTGTAATCTAAGATTTTAAATTCATTTAGTAAATGTAATTTTTAAATTAAACATGAACATAATACTATGAAATAAATGTTTACACATTGGAACCTTCCTTAAACAATTATAACCAAGAATTTAAATCACATAATTCAAAAATAAAACACACAATGCAAAAAGAAACCAAATAACATGATTAGTTATTTAAATGGGTTGGATTATTATTTTAAGGCTTCTAAAGGGGGTCCTTCCTCCTTATAACTCAAACTTCAATCCTTCCTCTCATAACACTAAATTGAACTCATAAATGCTTGTTCATATTAATCAAAAATGCAATAATGTAATGCTCCAGTAAATTACAATAATAGTTACTTGATAAAAGGTACTATAATAATTCTATAATCAATATCTAATAATTATCAAATCATTTTTTACATGTACACACACACACAAAGAGAGAGAGAGAGAGAGAGAGAGAGAGAGAGAGAGAGAGAGAGAGAGAGAGAGAGAGAGAGAGAGAGAGAGAGAGAGAGAGAGAGAGAGAGAGAGAGAGAGAGAGAGAGAGAGAGCATAAAGGATATTATTTTATACAAAATAATATATATTATAATCTAAGAAATATTTAACTTAAGATAGCCAAAATTGGTTCTTTTTACTAAAGTTACCTTTTATGTGAATTATTCATAATTGTTGTAGGATAAACAAAGTTGTTTCATTCTTCAACCACATCCTTATTGAGATACATGAAGGTTATATTTATTTATATGAGTTAGTTAAAAGAGGAATCAAAATTAGTTTTTCCATGGCTTTGGTCATGTAGTCGCTATAGGATATATCTATGTGATGTGATTCCTTTGTTGTAGGATGTTCTATGTTATATAACTATTTCTCCAAAACATCTTAAAACACATTATACAAAATGAATCCTATAGTAGAAGATAACTATCATTTATGTAATCCCAATACATAATTATAAGTAGTCAAAAGAGTATGGAAACATAATGCTATTTATAATATTATGAATATTTGAAGAAGGAAACTTTATGGGAAAGAATGGAAAACAAGAGGGATGAGTGTGATAGATGAGGATAATAACATGACATTTATAGGGCCCATCACACCCCCAACTTAAGACATTTCTTGACTATGAGTAAAGAACTTATTCATTTCCATTTCATAAAGAACTCTGAAATCCATGGGACATATGGCACCACTAAAAAAGTGAGCATAAGATCCATGCCTTTGTTCAAATAGTTACCAAATTATAACCTCCATAGATTCATTCAATGAGACTTTATCCTACCAATATGGAATAGGATACTAAAGAAAAAGGGGATGAAATTTGAGGATTAATAATTGAAATCCTATTTCACCTATAAGTAGAATATATCTTATTAGCCTATTAAATGTTCCATTTATGTTAAAATGGGGATATGGCTCTCTCTTTCTTAGTGCAGGAGTGATCTCATTCCATTTTTTAATGTAGGACTGTTCGGTTGTAGGACTAGTATAAGTTCTAAATACTAAGTAAAAAACTTGGGATTCATAATAATTCTTAGCAAACCAAGTTTTAACTTCCTTTTGCAACATGATATTATCTCATTATATCAATACAACATTAGGTGCCATCGACTCTCCTCCGATAAGAAAATGTATTTCATTTTCCTCTCTCCTATATTCCACTACTTCTCTTTATCTTCTTTTTTATTTAAACAAATATGATGAAAATTCCTTTAGAAGTAAATTTACAACATATAGGTTAAGGTTTCATTCCTTATCATAAGGCACAATATAGCTATGAAGATACAACTCACACAACTGTGCTTGTTCTTCCTATGATCTTTCTTTATATATTTGAAATAAGGAAAGAGAATCAATTACTTATTGAGGCATGTCATAATAAATTTGGATAAATTTATATTTATGACATTGCTCCTCAAGATAAACTAAATATACTCTTATAGAAGGCCTACAGTCAATGAGCTCTTAAGTAAGACAAGCCATAGCTTTAATTTTGTACTATAGTTTGGATATTCTTTCTTCCTTTATCTTGACCTCTTTTTTCAATTTGTTATTGTAATTGTTTAATGCATTCAAACTTTTAGACTGACTATACATACAATTCATTATTTTAGAATATACTACAAATTAGGAAAGATACCTAGCATCTTATGTAGTTGTAGGTTATTTCTATTGATTTTACTCTATAGAAGGTTGTGAATAATTTTTACAAGGTGGTCTTTAATAGAGGGCTGCAGTTGAAAAGTTGCTACATAAAGTGCATCCAATTCTCCTCTAGACTGATCTGATAGATTATTTTTTAGTCACTCAATTTATTTTAGAATTTATCTAGAGTGGTAAATTCCATTTGTATGTTAGGTTTCTCCATTTGTTCTACTTTTACTAGAATTGGTTCTTCTTGCAACTCTTTAAGACTATGTTCTACTTGTTCTACCTCTTGATTGTATTCTAGAGAACATTCTTCCTTGTTTGTTTTAGCCTCTAGAGATTCATTATTGTAAGCACTCTATTTTTATCCATTTTTTTCATTAATTTAAATAATAGAAGAAGGTTTAGTTCTCATTTTTCTTCTTAATCTATGGGATCTATAAAGAGTAGAGGTTACCTTAGCCTTTCTAAGAGAAGGTGGATGTTTCTCCTCAGACTCCTTTGAATCAAGTTAGAGAATGAGTTCTTTTTTATTTGGGATTCTTTTCTTTTGGAATTCCTTTCTTCTATCCTTTTTTTAGGTTCTTGTGTGGCTATAGGAAGATCTCCTTATACGGTTTCTTGTGGAGCTATAGGAAGGTTTTCTATTATAAGTTCTTATGGAGATGAAAGAAGGACTTATTCTATCCTTTGTTATTCTACCTCCATTTCCTCTTCTATTTCATTTCCTTCTCTATCACTTTCTATATTTATGGGTACTTGGAGAAAATATTCCTAGCCTATGTTGGGTCTAGTCCTTTGAAAATAGTCTTGAATAATCAACTAGATTAAATAATGTTGGGAAAGATCTTTAAAATTACCTTTTTGAAATGCCTCCACCATTTTTATGATCATGTAGAGAAATAAGTTGGGGAAATTTATCTTTATACCATGTTGTAAATGATTCATGAATTTGAAGTGAATGCCATGCAACATGGATTACCTCCCTTCATAAGTGAAATATTTATAGATGAAATCAATAGCTTTGGCCCATCTTCTTGATAAAGATAGCTATGTAGCACCTTGTTTTGAAGTTTCTAGGGTTTCATTTAATCTGATGAATTTTTGCTTCTACTTTGGCATCATTTTTTTATTTCCATGCCTCCCTTATTTGTGGTAATCCCATTACTCTACTAATGATGGTTTTTATCAACTTTATTTCCACACTTACTATTTCCAGGTTGATATGCAATGAGCTAGTGAATTCATCTATCATTCCATGATCTAGAGCTGGTAGCCTTTCAAAATATTATGCCCATCGTACATTATAGAATAAGGCTAGGATGTTCAAGATATTGGTTAGATGAGTGATATCAAGTAGTTCATGTTTAAGAAAGTCCCTTCCCATATTGTGAGATGAATTTTGAGTTGTAGCTCCATGTTCTTATAGCAATGCTTTTGGGGCTTTGGTAGAATGTTTAAGACATTTTTTAGGGAGTGAGATAATATATTTTAATGGTTAATCTCCCCCCAACATAAATTTTCACTTGTTCTTAAGGGACGAAGCTAACATACACCAATGGATTATGACAATAACAAGGGGTGGTAGCAGTAGCACATGAATGGTCATGTCAATCAGCAAAAGAGAACATATGGTGACATGTTAATATCATTAAGACTCCTTATCTCAGTAATAATTATAAGTTTCAACATGAAATAAATATAAAATAATTACCTTGTTACTTGTAGGAATAAATTTTATCAATGCACAAATGATGAGTTAAAGTGGCAGTTTGGCATGTGTTATTATTTGATTGGATGGAAAATGATTTGCAATAATGTAATGTAGGATGGAATGATAAGAATGCATCCTGTAGAAAAAAAATGTTTCCTATAGCAATAATTTTTATCCCACAATAAGTTTTTCATCATGTAGCATAGAAGAAAATTTACTTCTACTCCAAATAAACTAATTTGCAAGCAAAACTAGATGAAAATAGAAAGGTTTATTGCTATAGTGCCCTTTCCTTCTTTTTTTAATGAATGTTGATTAGCTAATAACCTAGTTTTTTGAGAAAACATTCATAAAAAATGCCCAAAGGTTTTCACTACTAATTTTTTTTAGTTTTTGGTCCAAACTCAACTGGAATTACAAGAATCTAGGAGGTAGGATTTTATTCATCCTAAACCAAGCCATTGTTAATGTCTAGTTCCTAGCTTTAGGAAGATTGACTACTCTTAGAAAATATTAGAGAAGGTTTGAAAAAAATACCCTTTGATTAAAGGAATAGGTTGTTTACTTCATGAAGAAGAGATGGATATTGTTCTTTAATAATTTAGTGAGTAAGAGTTTCCTTAGAAAATGGTTTCTTATATAGTTTGAGTTTGTGGCCATTAACAAGTAGTCAAAACTAGATAGAGTCAATAGTTATGAGCTCTACAACTCCATTGTCAAAAACTTGTTTGATCTCATAATTCCCAAGACATTTGGACTATAGCTTTCCTTTATGATCCTTGTATTTAGAGTAAAAAAGAAGTACCTAGTCACCAAGTTGAAATTTCTTAGTATTTATGTTCCTATCCTGCTAGAGCACACATTGTCTTTGTACTATTTCAATGTGATGAAGTGTTTCCTTTCTTAGTTCATGAAGTGCACTCAACTACATGATCATGTATTATTGAGCTTAGGAAAGATCCAAGCTCAAATCAAGTGTTATTATTAATGTTTTATGTTAAAACTCAATAGGTAGAACATGTTTCTTACCATAAACTAGTTCATATGGAGTGAAACCAATTGTGGTTTTCTAAGTGATTTTATAAGCCTAAAATGATTCTAGAAGATGAGTTGACCAATTTTTTCTATGTAGGCTGATATTCTTAATGAGGATATTTTCCAATTATCTATTTTTCACTTCCACTTCACTATTTGGCTAAGGAAGGTAAGGGGTACACTTTTTGTGTCTAATTTCATACTCTTTTACCAAGGTGGTTGTGAGGTCTAATGTCAACTATGGGCCTTAGTATATGACTATTTCACTAGGTACTCTATAAAGGGTGAAGATTTCTTCATATAAGAACTCAACTACTTTCTCATCTCAGGCATGGGTTAAGGCCTTGACCTCAACCCATTTTGTTACATAATTAGTGCACACTAGTATATATTCCTTTTTGTTGGGTTTAGGATCAATGGGACTTACAAAATCTAGTCCCCATTTGTCAAAGGGTTTCAGAACCAGTTGTGGTTGTAATGACATTTCATCATAGCTAGTGGGTTTTCCCATATGTTGGCATTGATCACAATTATGGGCATACATCATGACATCTTTATGAAAATAAGGCCAATAATATATATAAGTACTTTGATAGTGGTTTATTTGGCTAAAAAATGACCCCCACAAGGTTCATCATGACAAGCTCTGAGGATGTCATAAACCTCATCTTTTTGGGTACATCTTCTCATTATTAAATTTGGTCTAGTGATAAAGAGATATCATATAATCTAGGAATATTCTTTGCTCTTTTGGATCAGATGTTCTTTTTATTTGGGCAAGAAATATTATGGTAGTGATCCTACAACAAGATAGTTAGTAATATCTATGAACTAAGGCAATTAAATTTTTATCATAAATAAATGTTCATCAAGAAAAGAATCATCAATAATAGGACTATGCTCATCATTTTATAATTGAGATAAAACATCTAATACTACATTATCATTACCTAGTCTATCCATAATGGTAATATTAAAGTCTTGTAGTAAAAGTAACCATTGAATTATCTTGCCTGGTACAACAAGTTTGTTTATTAAATACTTGATTACTGCATGATCTATGTGGATGAATACTTGGTACCCTATAATGTAGTGTCAATATTTTTTATGGCATAGGTGATGGAAAGATATTTATTATCTATTATAGTGTAGTTAAGTTCATCCCCTTGAATATTTTTACTAATAAAAGAGATTTCATAACTCAGAGATTCATCTCTTTGGCCAATGACAACTCGTAAAGTGGTGTCAAATGCATCTATGTGGATGTGAAAATGATTCTTCCAATCATGTCCTCTTAGAATAGGAGTTATTATGAGAAGGTCTTTGAGTTAATAAAGGGTAGTTTGATAATCATTATTCCATGTAAATTTAGTATCCCTATTAAGCAATCCAAACAATGGTATGGTAATTCTATAAAAATGATTGATGAATCATCTATAATAACCAACATGTCCTAAAAATATTATAACATCTTTTAGATTCTTTGGTGTGGGTAGATCCTTAATGATACTTAGCTTTATTAGGTCACATTTAATTCTAGTAGGGAATATGTAATACCTTAACACAATCCCTTCAATCATCAACATATAACATTTTTCATTACTCAGATATAATTAATGGTCTTGGTAGCATTGAATAAATTTTTCTAGGTTGATCAGTGTTTCTTAGAATGTCTATCTATAGGCAGTGAAATCATCCATGTAGATTTTAACATAGTCATGAGAGAGATCTAAAATATGCTTAAAATAGCCCTTTGAAAAGTGGTTAGAGTATTACAAAGACAAAATGGTAGGAAGGCATAGGCATAGTTTCCCTAAGAGAAAATAAAATTGGTTTTTATCTTAGTCTTATGGAGCAACTCATATATTATTATAACCACTATATCCATCTATTAATAAAAATTACTTTTTCCCTACTAATGTATCCAAAACTTTATCAATAAATGGAAGGGAAAATTGATCCTTTTTGGTAGCAGCATTTAATTCTTAGTATTCAATAAAAATATGCCATGTGACTCCTTTCTTAAGGATAATGACTAGGGGAAAGACCCATTGGCTATCCAAAATAAGATAAAAAAATCCTACATCCAATATTTTTCACAACTCAATCTTGACAATGTCTTTAACTGTAGGATTCATTCATCATAGGGGTTGGAAAATATGTTTGCATTCTTATTTATTATAAATGTGACGTGTGCATAATTCTGGGGGTATTCCTATCATGTCATGTTAATTCCAAGAAAATGTTTTTGTGTGCTTTCTCATCATTATAAGTAACTAAATTTCTTGTTGGGGTGTTAAGGAGGTGGTAATGTTGAGAGGTTTGATTGTCAGAATGTCTACTTGCTTTATTTAAGAAAGCATTGTTTATACATTGGAAATTAAAGGAACATAAATGCATTGATGGGGATGAAATTGATGGAGTTTCCAAATATATCCTATATATTTATCAAGATCATTCTTATGAATTTATTTTTGAAGAGGACATGGTGCACATTCCAACATGTTTGTGGCCATAAGATCCTACCAATAGGTATTTTGAAGGATACTAGTAAGGACAATGTCTTATTCTTATGTCTATAGATCTATAATTCAATAAATTATGAAAAGATTTTACAATGACACATCTTCATCAAATTCATAAATCCAAGTGGTTAGGACATCACTATAGGAAGGCTGGGCTGGTAGATAAAGAACTAGTTTCTTGGTGTTGTTTGTATTAGAAATTAGCATTTTTCTTGACCTAAAACCAATAAAAAAAATCAATGGTGTTCAACCATGGGTATCCATGGATGAGAGGATAACCATCCAAGTTGATTTTTGGATATATAAAAATACTTTTTTCTAGATATTTCCAAGAGTCCACAGTAATAACAAGATCCTCAACAATACCCTCAATCTTAATAGTTGATCTATTGGCCATCTAGATGACAGTGGGTGTTAGATGGAGAGTTGTGAGTTTTAGTTGTTGCATGGTCTCCATGGTCATCACATTGATGGATATACCCAAGTAAATTAAAGTATTGGATATGGGTTGGACATGAATGCTAACATTAACTTCAGGACTTCCAATATTAGAATATTCAGGGGGAACTATATTTCCCAACATAATAATTACTAGTTGGTCAATGACCTAAACTATTTTAGGATCATTCTTCTTTCTTCCCAATTTTTTAAAACATATCTCTCTAAAAACCTTATTTTAGATATGAAAATACTATCTTGCTTAAAAGATTTGGATTTTTATGCACACATTCTTGAGTTTTTTAAGATATCAAATTTGGGCTCTGTTTAGGTTGTGATATGTTTAATCTCTCAAAAAAAGGAGGATTATCATATTCTTTTTTATTTTTGGATGGACTTGCCTCAAGATTGGATATGGGTGGCTATGGATTAGTATGGAGTGGGGATGGTTCAAAATGTTTTGTGATTATGGGTGAGGTGGGTTGTGGAAGAGCACAACTTGAGGGAAGTTAAATTTAATTAATATCCAAGGTGTACATTGGATATTTCATTATTTTAGTGGATTGTGTTGGTTGAACCAACTTATTGGTAGGATTGGGGATGGCTTGGGTGGGTAATTAAGTGGTTTGAATAGGTTTTTTAGTGTTTGGAATTAAGTTATATCTTTGTTATGCTTATTGTATTTACTGGGGAAATCCTTGATTACCTCTCCATTGTTGTTACCATGGATTAGAGGGGAAGAACCATTGTTGGTTTTGGAATTTCCCAAGTTGAGGTTATTTTCCATTCTATTGCATCCATAACTTATTCTGGGGTAGCTACCAATTTATTTTTGACCAATTTTGATTGGCTATATTCATCCAAGAACCATATGAAGGATTATTTGAGAATTGTGAATTTACAAACATAGAGTTTGATGGCATACTTTATCTTTATACCCATGGTTTTTATTGAGCCATGAAAAACACTTGATTCTCATATTCTCTTATGACATGCAGCTGTACCATTTTAGGATTATCCTTAGTTATGTTGGCTACCCAAGCTTTCATAAAATGGCATGTGTAATCCATCTTATTCTTTCTACATTCAAGGCAATAGATGGATAAGGATTTCTCAGTTTCTTCTTGCTTCCTACGTGTATGTAATGTATCAATATGAGTAGTTAAGTGGAAGATAATTTCTTGCTTCATATCTTGGAGTAGGTTGCTAACTTCACCTTTACATAATCCTGCTACATATGATATAGGAAGGGTCTAGCCACTACTTTTCTTCATGGTTGATCTAGAGTAGTTTGTAAATAGAATTGTTAGTTCATCAAAGGGAAGTATAAAAACCTCACCACCAGACATTATATCTAGTGCCTCCAGACAATCCTCTTTATTCCCCTTTAGGAATATCATCTTGACTGATTCTTTCTCAATTTTAGTCTGTTTGGATATTTTCAAGATAAACAAAAATCTTTCTATATATTCTTATAATTACTCATCATCATCTTGTGTCATTCATAATATGTTATCTCTCTTATAGTTCCTACCCCTACAATAGTCTTGGTATTTATTCAAAAACCTCTAACTCATTTGTTCCCAAGTAAAAATGCCATCCTTTCTAGGTCTCATGAACCATCTAAGTACTAAAGCCTTGAGTGTTTTTGGAAACAATATGAGTTTTTGAGCATTTTGATTATAATCATAGCTATGTCATAAGATGTCAAACTCAAAGAGGAATGTGTTTTGATCCTCAGATGTTTTTCCCCTAAAGTTAAGGAGGGTAGAGTGAGGAATATTCTTCATGGGTTCATTTATATCACGAGTAAGGATAGGAAATTTGAAAGTAGCAGACCCATTGGAAGTGTTTTCTTCCTGGTAATCCCCCATGAATAGTCTTTGTGTTGATATATTGGAAGTTGTTATCTACCACTCAAAATTCCTATCAATTATTTTATTTTTTGGGGTGTAGAAGATGGAGACTTTATCTTTTTTCTTAAGAAAATATGGTTTTCTATACAATGGGGATGGTGTGGAAGTTTTATAAGATTTAACTTGTGTCTGATGAAAGAGTCTTTATAAATTGGAAAATTCTATTGTCCTAGAGTTTCTATAGGAGCAAGAATGACCTTGAATGCCTCTTTAGCAAGAAATTTGGTTGACATAGGGAAGTGAAATTTAGATTCCTGAGTATGAGGTAATAAGGTGGTACATGTGGGTCTCTTCTAGGGGTATGAACCTATTCAAGGTCTCCATCTTGTGTTACCAAACCATCAAAATATTCCTCCTTCTCTACCTTTTCTATTGACAATTATAAGTTATCTTCAGGAATTAATTCATCTTCCTTCACTATTTTGGGATGAATTTTTGATCTTGAATTAATAATTTGTGATTTGAGTAAAAATCTTCATATATAGTCCCCTTCACTTTGCATGTACATCAACCACTTTTTTTTAACATTTTGCCCACCCTGCCTATATAGGGTTAGTAATATGGGGTTTTTTGAAGTTTTACACTATCCTACTTGAAAAAAATTAAATTTAAACTATGAAACAAAAAAAATATTTAATCTAAAGAATGGAAAGACTTGGAAATAAAAATAACAAACATCCATAAATAATTGTTGTCAAGATTGAAGATTATAAGTGTGTGACACCCTTCCCCAACAATGGCACCAAAAATTACTAGCTATTGATTCACAATCAGATATACTTCTCTTGACCAAAATGAATAAGGAGAGTTACCGTAGACTTGTACCTTATACTTCATTTAAATTTTAATCTAAGGATGTAGACTTGATAGGATGATGTCATTATATGTGCACACTCAATCTTCTAATTTGACCTTTCACTAATTATAGTCTAAGATGTTCAAGTCATGTAGTAAATGTAATGCTAGAATTAAACATGAACATAGTACTATGAAATAAATGTTTACATGTTGGAAGCTTCCTTAAATAATTCAAATAAAAAATGTAAATCACACAATTTAGAAATAAAACACTCAATGAAAAAAGAAACCAAATAACATGATTAGCTATTTAAATGGGTTGGATTGTTGTTGTAAGGCTTATACATGGGGCCCTTCCTACTTCCAACTCCATATTCAATCCTTCCTCTCACAATACTAAATTGAAATCAGAAATGCTTGTTCATATTAATAAAAAATGTAGTAATTAATTACTATAGGAAATTATAATAATAACTTCTTGACAAAATGTACTCTAATAATTATCTAATCAATATCTAATACTTATCAAATCTACTATTACACACACACACACACACACACACACACACACACACACACACACACACACACACACACACACACACACACACACACACACACACACACACACACACACACACACACACACACACACACACACACAAACACACACACACACACACACACACACACACACACACACACACACACACACACACACACACACACACACCATGTAGGAGATTATTATATACAAAACAATATATATTCTAATCTAAGAAACATTCAACATAAGATTATTGAATTTGGGTCCTTTTGCTAAAGTCACCTTTCATGTGAATTCTGTAACAATGTTGTAGGAAAAAAAAATTGTGTCATTCTTCAACCACATCTTTATTGATCTCCATGGAGGTTATAGTTGTTTATATGAGCTAGTTAAAAGAAGAATCTAAATCTGTTCATCCATTGCTTTGGTCGTGTAAGGGCTATAGGATATGTTTGTGTGATGAGATTATTTTACTATAGGATGTTCTATTTTATACACCTATTTCTCCAAAACATCTTAAAACTCATTATATAAAAATCATCTTATATTAGAAGAGAACTATCATATATTTAATTCCACTACATAATTCTAACTATTTAAAGAGTATGGAAACATAATGCTATTTACAAGATTGTGAATATTTAAGGAAGGAAATTCTATTGGAAATCATGGAAATTAAGAAGGAGGAGTGTGATAGTTGAGGAAAAGAATAGGACATTTCTAGGGCTCATCAGCTATTCTATTTAACTTTCTCAACCATAAATATAATACTTGCTTCCAATATGCAATCAAGTTAATCTTTCACTTTCATCTTCATGTTTGGGTTCAACCCATATGGTATCTTATTGATTATTCATCTACACTCTTTTAAATCTATGTGCATCTCCCCCAAAGAAGGATCAACACCTTTGACTTCTATGAAACTTATAGGAAAGACATCTTGGTAATCTTAGAGTAAATGAAAAACCTCTGAGATATCTTCATATGTCTAATAGTCTCTAACATGCACCATTTTGGGCCCATCTTAT
This sequence comes from Torreya grandis, assembly GCA_037957365.1. Lineage (NCBI taxonomy): Eukaryota > Viridiplantae > Streptophyta > Pinopsida > Cupressales > Taxaceae > Torreya > Torreya grandis. The sequence goes on along the minus strand of JARHVA010011507.1, from coordinate 24,014 downwards.
GTGTTAATATTTGTTATGTGTTCCTTTAATTGCTCTTGGTACATCCTACATTATTCTTCAAGAATGAATTCACAAAGTATCTATTCTCATTCACATTTTGGGAACTGTATATGTCACAGCTTTTCCTTCTTTATTTCCTATATGAATGGTTATAGTAGAGGTTCTGACTCTCTCTTTGGTTCCAAGAGATCTCCTATATCCATATAATCCTCATTGTCCATCCAAGAAGATTGCTCATCCTCCTCATGTATCCTATGGTAGGGTTAAGTCCATGGTTGGGCCTTACCTAGGCCAATTTATTAAATATTTAGGATTTGATTTTGGTTTTTCACTATGACTTCATGTAAACCAGCTTCCCATGGTGATTGTAAATCTTGAACTCTAGTATGGCATAGAATTTTTTTAGCTTGTGTAAAGTGACCTATACCTAAGGATTGTCACTTTCAAAAATGAATACTTGAATGAAATTGGCTTGGATGAATGACTAATACTTTGTTTATCTTCATCACTCTTGATGGATGTACTATGATGTAGGGAAAACAACTAGGGTCTTAATAAAACTATGTGGCTAGAAGTTAGGATTGATACCTTCTAACATCCATACCCTAATACACCAATACATATGTAGTTTTGAGCATTTTCCCTCCTTATAAAGAGGCTAATATCTTTTAAAAATCTATGAAAACTAAAAATAAGTTAAGACCATCCTCCATACTTCTTCCCATGTTAAATGCACATCCTTTAGGATGACCCACTAGTTCACATAAATCACTTTCATGACATAGTTGAGAGTGCTAACCCTATGGTTCTCATCTGGTACATACTATCAAAATCATGAAATTAATTCATTAACATCCTCCATGGTAAAATATTAGGGTATTTATTATTAATTCACAAAAACCATTCACAATGGTCATTATTTATTATTCATTCACAAAGACCATTCACAATGGTCATAACTCATGATCTCCTTTTTCCCAATGGAGTACATGGGTGTTCGATTCTCAACTAATTGAAGAAGATTTATCCTAAGGGAGAACACCCTCTCAATTGGGTTTTATGTATTCCTACTTATTACAACCCATATGATATATAAAAAATATATTATATTATGTTGGAGATCTTATTATCATTGATCACAAATCCTCCTCAACCTTTTAAGGGATCTCCAGGTTATTCATCCCCATCTTGTCTAAGAACAATTCTATGCCTAGAATCTGATTATGTAGAATAAAATTCTTGTAGAAAAAATTGTACTCAATTACATACACGAACTTATTCTTATCTTCAACTATGACCTTCATCTAACTAGCATTGACACCAACATAAGGTGTGTCTAGGTCTTTTATAATGATATAATACCTAGAATAAATCTTATTTAAAGGAGTGAAAATGATCTTGTCATCCTGATGAGACTCAATTGACTCATGACTATATTAATAGTCATGCACCCATCATTATCCTACTTTTTACCTATCAGAGTAGGGTATTAAGTATCATCTATCTTCATATCAATCACCTCATGGGATATGTTCTACAAATTTACTTTATACAACCTCTAGGTGACCAAGAGGTTCAATCCTTCCATTATCCATAGGGCTAAGTGTGATAGGACTATAACTCAACATCAGTATTCTCAAGGCTTCCCAAGTGGATTTGGGGATCATATTTATAGTGATTCAAAACTTGAATACAACATTGTGTATCTCATACCTAGCTATTTATATGGTTAAACTTACATCAATGTCCTAATGTTTCTTGGTATTTACAAACCAAATAAACTTATTCATTTGTTACTTACCTATCTATTCACATTATATTAGGTTATGGAGTAGGTTTGTGATGTTATAGGAGATATCCTCATTATGTAGCATACTAAGGAGTTTCCTCAAATCCATCAGTGTAGTGATAACGCCATCTTATCTTAGTATATGCATTATCTACCCATATATTTATGCATCAATATCAACATCATCCCCTTCTTTTATCCCTTTCTAATTTATTATCTTCAAAATTTGCATAGATTCTTATATTAGTACCTTTTCAGTAATAGGTATAGGGTATTGGTTTGGTCATGCCTTTTTAATACCCAAGTCTCTAGGCATTTCCAATAGAGGTAACCCTTATTTTGCATGATCTTGTCTAATTACTACATGTAATGTGGCATCCTCCTTTAGTTGCACATAGATCATGTAACATTTGTAATAGGTTTCTCCCTTTATTATCTTTCTAATAATAGACAACCTTCTATATTGTTCTACTATGTCACCCTAAAATATGTGTAGTAAGGTTACCTCTATAGATTTGTAGGACAATTTCTCTTCACATGGTCTAGTTCTTCATAAATATAAAAACAAATGGGTGGCCTAGTCACATTATTACCTTATTCTTCCCACACACCACCTCGATATCCTCCCCTACATCCTCATCTAGTACCCTAAAATCCCCATCCACCTTGGTATTATTGTTGCCCAAAATTTCCAATATTCTAGGATGCATTCCATCCTTGATGTTAAGGATATTCATTAAATATGTACACTTGAAATTATGGTTGGTTTAGGGTCCTTTTGATTTTTGTACTTGAGGAATCATAGGATTCTGTAGAGCTTGATATGGGTAGGTTGCATTCAGTTGTGGAAAGTTATGTGAGGTGATATTCCAATTCTATGAAAAAGGTAGGGGACTCTCCAGTGTTTGAGGATGCTTTTGTGATTTAGGAATATAAGGAATTTCCTAGGGATTCTAACATGTTATAATGTTCCCTGAGTTAGGATTGGCCTAGGTATAACTATGGCATTTTGTACAGCAACCATAAATACATTATTAGTTATATCCTCATTCAATTCCTAGATTTAATAAAAATACTTTACATAATGTGTAGGTGAATTATAAAATATATAATACATATTCTATGGAGTTTTGATGTAATACATGTTCTAAGAATTTATAATATATGTTCTAGGTTGCATGCCTTACCACTCTGCATATCTCATAAAACTTTGTCTTAACCTTGAGGCATTTATTTCTATGATGCCTTTATTTTATACACTCTATGAACTTTATATATGAATTGGGTCTCTTAACACTTCCTTCAAACTAAAACAATATACTCCAAATATATTTTAAATTACTTTTTACCTTAGAGGATGGTGTAGTTGTGTTCCCATACTCTTCAATCTACTCCACCTAAATCACTTCTACTTTGACATCTGATTTATCTCCAAACTAACTTTTGGCCATGGAAAATATGATTGTTGGTCTTAAACCTTCTACAAACCAAGTGGTTTTATCATTATATTCCAAAATAAATACTTTGTTTATTATGTCAAAGAATCTACAATCATAGTCACAAATGGTCTCTCAGGCTCCTTGTTAGATTTATTTCAAATTCTAGATTATTTGGATTGAATTCTTATTAACCTTAAAATATATGATGATCTAGTTATTAACATCATCCATGGATTCTCTAGCTATATTTTTATTAAATATGAACTCTAGTGCATGCTTAATCAAAGAACCAATCAATTCAAACTTCTTTATATTATCATTGGTGATTGATTTTGCCTACCATTTCATGTCAAAGGTATTTAAGTATTGTCTAGGGACTACTAACCCATAATAGGGATCTAGGTGTTTAAGATAACCCAATTGGACTTCCATAATAAGGTTTCCTATAGATATCTCAATTGGTTCTATTGTGATGGATGTCATATGGTTGTAGTTTCAAAGAATTTTGTGCACTTAGAGATGACTCCTAATTTGGTGTAAGATGTGATATCTCCTCTAGTTATGTATATGTGGTGGTTGTAGATATATCTCTATTATTTCATTCTTATTCTTCTAAGATATGACTTTGTGTAATGAAATCCTTATCCTGCACAAGGATTAGAGGATAACAATAAATGTTGTTATACTCTTCTTTTGTTGGTCTGATAAACTCTATGCAAAAATATGATATGTAGCCTTTTGTACTTTTAGAGTTTTTATATGAACTTCTTCTATAATTTGTCTTTTCCAAGTGTCATCATATAAATTAGTAGGGGAATTATTATGATTGTGAAAAAATATGGACTTAAGGGATGTGTGATTCCTTAAGAGATGATGCTTACCCGCAAATATGTATCTCTTTAAACTTGAACCTATATTATCTCTACAACTATAAGGTAATCTTTGATGTTATTTTATAATAACCTTTGTGGAAACTACAAACTTTTACTCATCTATTCTATTTCTATACTATTACCTTCTTCTTTTATCCATGTTAAATCCTCATCACTTCACTTTCTCTATCTATTCTTAGCCTAGTCTCTTCACTATACCCTTCTTATCATCTTCTCTCATACAAATCATCAATGTTACTACTACTCCTATTTTTAGTTTCTTGAAATGTACTATCGTTCTATCTCCTCTATTGTTAAAAATCTATTTCTAACTCTAGAGTCTTTTTCTAAACTTTTTCCTCTATATTATCCATTTTAGACTCAAGTTCAAGCTCTATATTTTCATATTTGATTCATTCTCCCCTATCTCTCAGACACCCCCATATGCTGAAAGTGACTACTCCATATTAGCAGGAGTGGGCAACATGGAATTTTCTATAGATAACATTTTGATTAGTATTGGGAGTCAATACAAAAAATTTCATCTAATTCTTATCATAAATATATCCTTCATTATATCAAAGGACAAATATCCTTACAATATGAACTTAGTTATATATCCATTAATATTGGTAGTTATCCAATTATCAATCACACAAGTCTAATTTGTCTCCATATTATACAACTATTCTATCTTCCTCTCGGTCCACACAATGTTGTCACATACTCATGGTTGTAAATAGTGATATTTAATTTGATCCAATTAATCAGTTAGCAGGCTCGGTAATTCACACCAAAATATCTCATATATTTCACCATAGAGGTGTTCTTGTATAATATACATTGAGGTATACCCAATTATTTGGCCTTATATTTCTATCAATTAATTAATTTTATGATCTAACTAGTTCTTCACCTCCCTTTGGGTTAGTAACCATTACAACATATCCGCACTCACTACACCATTGTTAGCATAGGTTTTTGGGTTTCATTGAAATATGTTAATTATGGGGATAGGGTGTGTGAAGTAACATAAGGATATTTTAAAATTATTTAATCAATACTTTGAGTCTATAATTAAGGTTTATTACATATAAATATACTTGTTTAAAGGCTCAATAGACATTAGAAACTACTTACATATATAAAGAGATTTATGCATCAAAGAAATTTAATGAAGGAAAAATTCATAATATTATAGTAAACTAAGTGATTATACCAATAAATAATAAAAATACTTATAATTCATATTTAAAATATCTAATACTAGGGATAGAAACAAGGAAAACCTTATAGATCGATGTCTAGTTCTTTAAATACTCTATGGGAAAACTTTTTGAGAATAACATTTACCATTCTATTACTCACATACATGTCAAATCAACATAATCATCAACCCTTATATAAAATTAATTACAAATACTTATAGGTATTACTTCTTATAGCTATAAATTCCAAATTTACCATGCTAAAAATAGATCTCCATATCACATTTGGTGGAATCTTAACCAACCTAGAGATTCCTGTAACAAATCCTAACAACCCATAAATAAAATACAATTAGAATTACCATAGGAAATTCATTACATATTAATAGTTTAACATTTTCCATTTACCACTAACACTACCATAGAACCCTTAACCATTTACTTCCCAAAACGAAAGTTAAAACATGTTCTCAAAGATTTTCCTCTAGATAAAATAAAATATATAGGATATGTGATAATAAATACCATGACACAACCCATTTCACTCATATCCCTATTTTAAAAATATAATTTAAATACAACACACAACCCACACAAGACTTTAATTACATTTTAAGATATAATCCATTTATACAAAACCAAACCCAAGGTTAGTTTTGTCCAATGAATTCAATTAATCCATGGATGAGACCTTGGATTACTTAGACACCTTAATCCATGTGGACAAGTACATCAACCATGAAACAATCAATAATGGATGATGCTTCAACCTTGGATAATTTCTCAACAACCATGGATGCCCCAAACACAATTACAACCATGGGGAAATACACAATGGAATGCTAATCCACAATTTAACCCCCAATTAAAGTTTTCACCATAGCAAGATTTGATGGCACCTCTTATTCCTCAACCCAAAGAACATGTTAATTAGAAATAATTACATACTTATTATGTAGATAATCCTAATAATAAACCATCAACACCTATTTGTGCAAATGAACAAGGATAAACTATGAATGTAGGAGCTATTGAGTTTAAAAAAATTAATCTTAGATCAATTAGAATGATTCAAGATCCCCTTATAATCATTTTAGAACTACCCAATGAAAAAGAAAAAATAGATCCACCTCAACCTATAGTCATAAAATAGGAATTAAATAAACTAAAAGAGAAGATAGAGGAACTTGTTAAAACTCCTATAACTATTCATTTTCCTAAAAAAATGAAAGAAGTTGAGAATAAGCAAGAGTTTGACTTAATTTGGGAATTAAGAAAATTAAATATTGAGAGACCCTTATTACAAGTTATCAAGGATATTTCATAATTTAATACTAATTAAAAATCATGTGTGTTAATACACCTGGGAGACAGAAAAAATACCCAAAGACCATATGTGTTGATGTTAATTTGGTTAATCTTCTAGTAGAAAAAATACTACTACCCAAATATGTAGACCTAGGTAGTCTAGTCATAACAATAACTATAGGGAAAAAATAAATACCTAATGTTTTGGTATATTTATGTGAAACAATTAATTTAATGACAATTAATAATCGATAGAAATTTTACCTTTTGGTAATGCAACCTACCGCCACCATTCTCAAAATCCTTGATCAAAAAGTTGATAAACCAGAAGAAACTATATAAGATGTTTCTATAACAATTGAGTCATGATAGTTTATAGTAGCTTTAATGGTACTGCAACCCAAAACCAAGAAATTAGGGTACCCCATTAATTTTTATAAGACCTTAGTTTGCTATTTTATTAGCATTAATAGATTTTAGGATAGGGGATATGACTATTTAAAATGGTCTAAAAGTAAAATGAGTATTTTTGTAACCACTAAAAACCCTCAATAGATTACACTAAAAAACTATGGGTGGATGAAAAATAAATAAATAATGACCTTTCATCCCTAGACAAGATAAGAATACAAGGAAACATGGAAGAGTTAAATTATGAGTTAGCACAAAATCTAGAAGAAGCTACTAGCCTCATGGGCCTAGTTATGGACTCTACCAATCCATCAACTACAGACTCTACAAGTCTATTAACTAGGATTTAATTAGAATATTTTATACATATTCATTATTTAATCATAATTCCCATCTATCTTAATCAAAAAAATTCCATAAACCATTGCAATAAAGTATTTAGAATTGGGTAGAAGACAAACCATCTAATTTTCTAATTACATTTCATTGTCCATTAGCTAGAATCATTCCTCTAAGAGATGGCTTTGTAAAATATGTAACTACATTTAATATGTTATTACCCCATACATGTCCTCTTATCTCCTAAATGAGTGAACTCAAAAAAGTAGAGTCTATCCATCATGACACCAAATAATTTATGGTATTAACAAAAAAAACATTGAACATAAATAGTTGGTTAACCCATGATTAAAAAATAAAAGTTTTTGATGTTCTAGGAAAACATGCCAAATATTTTTCTTGGGATTACATAGAAATGAAATAAATTCATCGTAATTTTTTTACCCATTACATTTACACAAGTCAAGACAAACCAGCTAGATAACAAAAAATATCGATAAACCCAACATTAAAGGATATAATAAAGATTGAGGTTGAGAAATTACAAGATGTGGGATTCATTTATCCTATCTCGGATAGCTGATGGCTTACTCAATTTTTAATTTTACCTAATAAAAATAGGAAATGGAGAGTGCGTGTAGATTATTAAGAGATAAAAAATCCATTGTGAGGGATTGTTTCCCTCTTCCTTTTATTGATTAGGTACTTCATAATATGGTAGGAAATAAATAATTTTCTTTCATAGATGCATTTAGTGGATACAATTAGATAAAAGTGGAAATTGAGGATCCAGACAAAACCATTTTCACTTTCCCATGGGGAATGTTTGCATATAGAGTCTTACCATTTGGATTTTGTAATGCTCCAACTATTTTTCAACATGTAGTTTTAGCCATATTCTTTGATGTAAATAATGATTATGTATAATTTTATGTGGATGACTTCATTGCTCATGGAGACACATTTGATTAAGCCTTACACAATCTTGAAAAGGTCTTAACCAGATGTGAATAATACCAAATGTCACTAAGTCATCAGAAATACCTAATGATGATGGATCTATTGATAAATTTGACCTCCCAAGTCTAATTATCACCCATATATTTTAAAAATTTACTTGTAATTCTAGTTTACCTTGTGTATAATTGAGTTATTAGTGTAATTTCCTTTGAAAATTCACTTAAAACCTTGATTATTAGAGTTTAAGGTAGTTTAAATAGATTTGAGGTTTTGTTCATCATAGTTATGCACATGTCTAGTCACTTCATGACTTATTTTAAGTTTTTTCAAGTGATAAAAGGATTATATCATTTATTTATAGGCCTATTATCATGTTTCAAGGTCATTTCATGCTTTAAAAATGATCAAATAGGTGTTTTATATTCTTTGCTAACATCATAACCCATCTGTGTTGCATTTTGGATCATTTTATGGATTATAGAGAAAGTTTTTCAAGCTAATGAAAATTAAATATCAGAATAATATTGAAACACATAATTATAAATATGTTCATACATTTAATTGTCTTATGAACACCTTTTCATCATTTCCATCATGTTTCTTAAGTGATTATGGCATTTTTAGTGATAGAAGGGGCTCTTTTGAAGCATATGTACAAGTTTCCAAGGGATAATTAACCTTAAAGCACCTTAAATAGATAATTTATCCTACTCAAGGTCTTTTCCATGGTTTGGAGGAATTTTTATGTGTTAAAATGAAGAAAACTTTCTTTTCTCTTCTTGGCTTGTTTGGAAACTCAAGGAAGGTTAATATTTTTTTCTTGGTAAGGCTAGGAGAGAGAAGGTTAGGTATAAATATATTGGTAAGTGATAGGGATCCTAATTAAGTTCAAGTTTGTTTCATTGGTTTTAATATTCATTTCATTATAATAATGAACAATCGTTAAGAGTGTAAGGGGGTCACTATGTCCTATTCATCCATATAGGGTCTAGGTTTGCCTTTATTTCTTCACTTTAAAACTTGATGGAGGAAAATTAATATGGTGTGGTGATTTAAAGTTAAATAATGACCTATTATATGTTTGATTAATTAGGTACCTCTTTATAAAATGGTACTTATGGTAGAAAACCAGTCTCATATGGTAGATCTAAATGAACAAGGTAAACATCAATATGACAAAAGCGTTATAACAAAGAAGATATGAGGATAATGAGTGGTTTATTAAAGATCATAAAGTTGTTTCTCAACAACCTCTAATAATATTCAAGATGACTAGTGGTACTCATGAGAACAAAATATTAAATTAGGCCTTATATGCCTATATGCCATACTTAGGCCTATACATCATGATCAGAGGAGATTTGTAAGGGTGGTATGAACACAAAGGATTTTGTGTAAATAATATAATTACAACCTCTTAACCTAGTAATATAGGTCAATTTAATGTACATAATTTCAATCAATTACTTATAGAGCTTTATGGAGGTTCTTAAGAAACATGAGGATGTTGTTAAGAATAAAATAGAATATTAGATAGGGAGGTTGCAATAGAGGTCTAATGAAGCATTGTCTTGTTGTAAGGGTTTAAACTTAGTGTGTTAGAACATTGATAGTAACCAAGATAAATTATTTTAAGTGTTTATAATATTAATTCACTTAAGGGGTTTCCAAACAAATTTTATCCAGAGGTTCTTAAGGTATATTTTATCATTGTTTAAGGTTTATTTCTAGAGATTAAGGTGATCAAATGTCTCCACTATTTATAAGCCTTAGGGTTATTTAATCATTATTAAATAATGTTCCAAGATGCATCAATAATTATATGTAGATATATTATTTTATACACTTTTTAGAACCAAAAAAGAGTCCATTTGTCCATTTGTAGAGATTAAGGTTGTTTAGTAGCATTTAAGGTAAAGGTCATTTTTTGGTTTCATGCTAATCAAGATTTTTCATATTAAGTTGATACTTTATCAAAGATAATGTAATGTGATGTAGTATAAATGAAATTATTAATATATATTTTTAATTTGGTCAAACTCATCATACCTTCCTCTATCTGTACAAACCCAAAAAGGATGAAATAGTCACCTACAGACCTATGGGTAAAAGTGGAGGAAAGTTACATGTCAAGTAGTCCCTAAGTTTATTTCAGGTGGTTTGAGATGTGGGTAATGTAGAATATGGTTTATAATTAATATTTAATAACTTTTTAATGATTTTCATAGACTCTAAATCTAATCTAAATATTCATCTTCACACCTTATTGATAATGTATAGAGGTAAGACCCAAAATTTTGTGAAGGTGTATGCGAGATATTAGTATTGGTTATTCAAAGGTTTAGATTTATTTGATAGGTTATAAAAGGTAAGGAGGACATTAAGGATATTTATAAAATTATTCAAATATAATTTAAACATTAATAAAACATTTTTAAGAATATTTAATACCAAAATTGGAGAGTAGGCATTAACAAGCATACACAAACCTGTGTGATTTTATTGAAGGAGAAGCATAGGTCTAGAGTAAATATGAAGTATTAAGAAGTCCTATAGGATATATGAGTAATTTAGGAAATTTTCTTATGGAAATTAGGATTATTTTCATGCTTACTTAAATATAAATATATATATAGCTTCATACTATCCAAAACAACATAATATTCAGTTGTAATATTGCACAAGGATGACCAAGAGGCATCATTTTGGTATAGGGATGAAACCTAGAGGAAATTTAAGGTGTGTATAAGTATAATAGGAACATGGATATGACACTTAATTTTTTTTTTTGAACACCAAGGTTCTAAAATACTAGTAGAAGATGATCTCTTCTAAGTTGTAGTCAAGAAGGGCCTAATATTCACCTATAGCCAAAGGAAGTCTTGACACAATGAGGTAGAAAGGGCACAAGTGTTTTTCAAGAATGAGGTTAGAGATTTGTATGAATCAAAAATATATAATAATAATCCTATTATGAGTTTCTATTTAATTTTAAGATGAAAAAACCTCAGTCTAGGAAGAAGTACTCTTAGGTTTGGTAAGTATTAAACCATCAAGATGAAGACACATAATTTTCATACAAAGCACCATGAAAATGTGCAAATTTTGTGTTAAATTTGATAATATGGATTTTTTATATGATTTAAAATATAATATATAATGGATATAATATGATTCATATCTTAGGTAAAGGAAAAGGAGGTTGAAATAAAACTATTAGGGTCAAAATGACCAATTTTATCATAAACCCTCCATATAAGCTACAATAGGTTATAAGACATTTGGTGAGTTTAGTTTCTTAATAAATTATTATATCACATCATGGGAAGTTTAATAGACTATAAGGATGAATTTAGAGACAAAAATAATCACTTTTATACCTTATTATGCATAATAATCCTTCTTGAGCTCTTAATCAAGCCTGCCAATCATGTAATGATCATCTTTTCTTGTTTGGATGTATATATAGAAACTTCATGTGACATAAATATCCTAAAAATATTTGGGGACCTTTTTTCACTCATACTCAGTGGCATTGGTTCTTCAAATAATCCTCTAAACTTTATGAATCATCGTCAAGATGGCAGGCCTCTTTAAACCCTTCAAGGAGCATGACTAGAGAGATAAGGTGAAATTTTCCCTCAAAAGAATAGATTTGACCTTTTAACCTATCCAAAAAAATTATAGACTCCCTGAAGTTCCTCATCATGAAAATTTTTGTACATGCAACTATACGAATTATACTAGATGTTGTTTTTTCAAAGTTTTGAGGTGGAATTCAAGGGTTTTGAGCAATTAAACACAAAATAACCATTGGATATGTTGTGAAACACTATTTTGGAATGCATAGACATAAATTGAAGTGAATGTGTGCATGATAGTTTTATTTTTAACAGTGTTAATTATAGGAATATGTGATAACAAAGAGTTTTAATTATAGGCATCTACTTAAGATGTGTTTTATAAAAAGAAATTGTGGACATCCTAAACAATCTAAATTAGAATATTGGTACTAAACATATTTTAGGAAATATAAATCAAAAAATTATGAGGATGAAATACTACTTGGCCATGATATTCAAAGATGCACATAACCTACCATAAATGCCAAGTATTTGTGAAAAGGGAGGTGAATGTTTCCATGCCACATCAACCTCATATAAGGATACCCCTTTGATTAATGGGGCCTTGAATTTATTAGGGTAATTAGCCCAAACCATTCAACATGGCCCAAGTTTTTGCTAATACCTACTGACTATTGTAGCATATGGATAGAATGTGTGGCCACTAAAATATCTAGACTAGTATATGCCATTAAATTTATAGAAGAAAATGTACTGATCAAGTTTGGTACCTTAATTTTTTTAGTTTGTGATAAAATTTTATCATTATGGTCAATTAAATTTATTGAGTAGGACTATAATAGTAAAATAACCATCAAGTTATCTTCAAACTATTATCCACAAGAGAATGGAGTGGTTGAATCTAAAAATAATAATTTAATGGATCCCATTAAGATATCAACCTAGCATAAACCAAGAGAATGACATATTATATTGAAGCATTTACTGTGGGTAGATCAAACTAGGCATAAACAAGCTTTCAAGGCTTCACCTTTTCTACTAATCTATTGGAAATATCTACTATTCCTCATTCTTCTTAAAATACCCATGTACTAGTTCATGAAATAGTATATTGGGGAAGATGAAAGAATTTTCAAAATACTACTTGATATAGTCTAGATAGAAGATGCAAGAACTAAATCACTACACAACTTCAAAAAACATCAAAACATTATCAAAATATTGTCTAACAAAAGGTATAAGGTCAAGGCTTTCAAGATTTTAGACCTAGTGCTTCTATCAAATAAATCACATGAAAATAGATGATGACATGATAATTTCCCTCTTTTATAGATTGGATCATTTAAAATATTATAAATCTTAGGTAATAATTCCTTCCACTTGAAGTAACTTAAAGGTCATGACCTCACATTTCCACTCAATGGACAATTTTTTAAACATTATTTCATTATTTCTCTAAACGGATATGGTTTGCAATGACTGTAAGTGGAAATGTATAAGTATGATTAGATTAGGTTTCTTATTATATAGATCAATATTCCTATTTTATATATTATATTTAATATTTTCAATATTAGGTTTCTTACTTTTTCCATTTAATTTTAGTAGATTAGTTTTTATGCTTCATAGTTAGTTTTATAAAAATATAGAATAAACCAACCAAATTCCAATGCTAAAGTTACAAAGACTTGAAAACAATAGGGGGATTATTTATAAGGATGAAAAAATAGTTTTCATAATGATTTGTTATGATAGTACTAAAGCTTCTAGGATTGAGGTATGTGCAATGATAGAATTACATTCTACTAGAACTGAATGATTTTATTGAACCTCTAAGATTTATTCTAATATAATAATGCAAATTTTACAAAGACTTCCCATTTCCAAAGATTAACTACAATTTTATATGGTAAATCATGGAGGAGAGATAATAAATATAGAAATAGATACACACTGATAGGGATGTATTGATTGAAATAAGTTTTCTTATACATACACCCAACCAATTGTGATTCCCAACCCTTATATTTTTGTATTTAGAAAATTGCCATATAAACTTATAGAAGATGGGTGATTCAATAAATATCTATTAGGGATATGTACATCTATGTATCATTAGAGTAATGCTTTGAGTATAACCAAAGGTATTTATATCAGGACTATGGATGCTTAGATGGAAACAAAGTAATACTTAGGTTTTTCTTACTATTTGGTTACAAAATCTAGAGTAAAAATGAAACCTAAAGTGTTGATTTAGGTCTTTGTTAAAAATCTCATAATTGGGGGAAAATAATTTCACAATAAACCACACACTCAAGTATAAGGGAAGGAAAGGGTTAGTATGTTACATGAGGAATTAGGGGTGGTTTTCAAGGTTTGTTTATTTATTCTTTCCTCAGTAGGGATGAATTTTTAGTTATAATACATTACCTAGATTATGGGTTATCAAATACTCAGGAGTATTTTATTCTTTGAGTCACCATTCATTGTGACCAAACACACATACACCATTTTAAAATCCAAATGGGGACCCACTATTGATTGAATATCCTAATTCAATGTCACATAAACATGAAATCCATATGTGAAATATGAAATTTATAAATTAGAGGCCATATTAAAGTTTTTAGTGTTTTTTGATGTCAATAAAAATAGGAATCAAATCTATTGATAATCCATATGAATGCTTTTATTTTATTTCAATTAAAAGCTAATATATACATGTTAGAATTTGATCTAAAGGATAATTAGAATGACATTTTGTATTTTAGTTGGGTATTTAACTATATTTTGTCTAAATAGGTTATTATATTCTTAAAGGGTTCCCCAAAACACTCCAAGATATCATCTAAATTTTCCACATGAAATCATTCCACCAACCCAGAGCCCAAATAAAGAACATAAGTCACTTGAGTAAGTAGATCATCAAGATTTATCCAAGTTTTGTCATCCCACTAATTCAAACAAAACATCACAATAATACTTCATATAAATTTTCATGGGTAAGTAAATCAGTGAGATTTATCCATTGTTCATCACCTCACTTAACCAGAGGTGATGTCTACATAGATGTTGTACATATATCTTAGGAAAGTGAATCACTAAGACCCATCCATATTTCCTCATTATACTTACCTAAAGGTGACATAAATAGAGTTCCTTATAGGTATTATCATGGCAAGTGGATCACAAAGATCTATCTAGTGTCATCATCCTACTCACCTAGAGGTGACATCATGTAACAACACCTCAGGGATAAACTAGAATTAGGATTTTTTATCAATCAATTAACTCAATAACAAATTATATTTACTAATTATAAGTACTAATGATCTTTAAATAAATGTATCATTGAGTAAACTATTATTTTAACCACCTAGTTAATCATATGATTTATTTAGCTAATGATCACCATATAAATATTGATTTTCTTTAATAAGTAAAAAATAAAATACCACTAGAATACCCAAATTAGAAATTATCTATCACTAGAATAATTTTATAATAGGTATAATATAAACAACCAATTGTTATAATTATAAAATTACCATCAATTAATAAAAATACATAATATTACATATCTAAATATTAGATTATAGATATACACTATTTCATAGAAAATATGAGTCTAAATAAAGTCATTAATATTGAAAAGTAATTATGATTAAATCCTCTATTGATTGACTATTAGAGGGGGAACAATATCATTCGAGTGCTTTTCCACACCAAACATGGACCAATGATTCCTTACACAATCTCTCAACTAGAGAATGGTACTCCCTTCACAGATGGGTATATATTGATGGTTTGGGAATAGAGAATGTCAACTATAAATCATGTGCTATAAGATAACTATCACATGCAACACATCATAAATAAATACATTCTAACATGATATCATGCAAAACATGCAAAATAAATTAAACAAGTGAATTGACAAAGCTCAAAACATAAGCATTCCTTTGTAAAAAGTTCTAATGCAGTTTTATATATCTAGGATTAGTCAAATTCACATACATGAGTCATTTAGATTTCCTCGAGTCTACGTATTAGTGGCACTAGGTAAGCATGTTAAGTCCATCTCACATACTTTCATAGATTCAATAATATCATATTAAATAAAACATAGGTAATACTAGATCAAAATAAATAATTAATATATTTTCATATAAAAATTCCACAACACATAAGAATAGAAGGAAATCATATAATCTCATATTTTACATCATATGCATCTAAATAGTATAAATAATCTAAATGATTATAAACATATATTTTTAAAATAAAATAGCTAGTTTATTCATAAAATTCAAACAACTTAAATAGTCTAAATATTCATATCATGACATTAATTCACAATTGTATATTTCCTTGTATAACTCAATAATGACCAATTTCCTTTAATTTTCACACACATACAAAATATATACCATGTAAAAACACATATATACATGTGTATATTTATACAATGCATCATAATAAAAAATATATCATCATATATTCCTCCATTACATAAATGTATATAACAGGTCATATTAATGCATCCAATAATAACTTTTACAAACATATAATCTATAAAATAAAGCTTCTTATAAATGTCTAGTCCGTAGTAATCAATATTCAATAAGTTTTAGCTTGAAAACGTGAAACAATTCAACATATTTTGGTATAGGTATCCATATACATATATCAAATATATATAGGAATACATACACACCAACACACACACATACCCATGGGTCATGTGGAGTTTATCCACTGACCCATGTTTATATATACATACAAACATATATACATTACTATGGTTATAAATATCATTTTTAATTTACTAACCTAAGGGAAAAATTTTTAATTAGGATCTTAAATTTCTCAAATCAAACCTACAAGTTCCTTTATAACCACTACTATGAATTAAACTCCCATATTCTTCCATAAGAAGAAAATCATACATAGGTTTGAACATTTTATAACCATCAAATGCATCCATGCTTAACGTTTTATATTAACTATAAAGAGTTAGTTGTTTTCTCATAACCCATTTTATAGTATAAAAATACACAAACATGTCTAAATGGTTTAATAATATATTATGTTATTAAACACATACAACTCATCACCCAAGCTATGAATTAAAATAACACCCACTCTATGACTTATCTATTCCTATCAAAAGTTTAACAAGTAATAAAGATCTCATTCCATGCTTTATACCTTTGTACTAAATTAACTCATATAAAATCAAATCCAAGAATTCTTTACTATGTATTTAATCTCCTTGATATTTAAATATAAAATTGTATATACCATTTTTAAGTATATATGTACTTGACCCTGTGGATGGGATGTACCCATACCTAGGTTTGTTTATGTATATATTTATGTATGTAAATTATTTATATATTTTAAAAAATAAGTCATTTAAGACTATATAAATCATAATCAAGTACTAAATACCCTAAGGTACCTAAATATATCATCTTAAAAGTAATAAAAAGTATAACTACTATATATTCGAACATAAATGCACATTTAACAAAAATAGAATCGACCCCTTATATTATCACAATTATAACTAAAAATGAAAAATACAACTAAATTTTTTCGAGCTATAAAATATCATTATAAAACCTATAGCTTTCCTTAAATAGGCCTTGAATTTCCCTTGTACCTAAACTTAAATGAAACCTTGGTTTTAAAAATTAAGTTTAATAATCTTCAAGCACACAACCATTAAGGTAAGGGGTAGGGATATATGTATTCAACCCTATAGATCAACCTTACCCATCCTTAGTATCAATTACATATACCATGAATATTTTTTTGATTCTTTTATAAATACAAAACCCTATACCAAAAAATCAATATCATAAAATAAAAAAATGTTTTTCAAACCATTTCACAAGGAATAAAACCAAGAAATTTAAATCAATAAACCCTACTTGAGTATCAAGTACTAGTTTGTCCAAAATATAAGATCTTTATTTCACTTTCCACATCCACCATTGTGTCCTCCTCAAAACCCATCTACCCTCAATATATGTTCGATTACTCAAGTTATTAATTCCAAAGTAAATGGACAACCTCCATAAAATTGGTTCTTTAATTAATAAATCTCTAGTTCTATATTTACTATCCAAAATTTTGGCATGAAGGCTAGACATAGACTTACTTCAAGTCAATTTACTGAATGAACAAAAAGAAATCATAAAAAAACCATGTATTTTGACCAAGTCTACTTGGTTCTCCAAAATCATTGCTTTGAAATGCCTATAATATAAATAGTTTAAAGCCTTAGATTCTAGAACATGTTAAATTACATAATCATTTTAACATTATGTTTATTACATTTGACTATTAAAAAAATAATTGTTCCCTTTTATTTAAAACTATAACCTTTATTAAATCAAACATGGGTCACAAGTTATCCCATAAAATTCCTAACATACACCCTTGATTAAAACATCAAACACTATAATAAAAATTATTTAAAACATGCCACCTATGGTATTCAATAATTTAAATTATCTGAGAGTTTTAATCAATCCAAAGATAGTGGAATAATATAGTCTTACAAATCAAACCCAATAATATATCATTCCATAACTAGTCACCAAGATATATAAATTAATGGATCATTAAGCATTTAACAAGTTTAAAAGAGTAATTCATATATCCTATCTTTTATTATTTTGATACAACACACAAAAATCAAAACTATAAAAAATATCATGAATGCTAGTATGGTGACATATATGTATATAACCAATAATAAAGTGTTAGAAAACAAATAAATAATAAAAGGTAAGGAAACACATTAGTAATATAATGCATGTGGAGAATAATAAATATCAACCAATCAACATACAATAATAAAAATGCTAAGTTATGTGGTGTGTACTATGGTTTTGACATCATTATCTCATCCAACAATTATCCCTATCTACTCCATCCTATTTGATGATACCCTCCGTCAATCATAGTCTGGAGGGTGGACTCTATCCTTCATCCACCTCAGTGCAACAAACATTAGTTAGACCATATCATGAAATAATCCATGATAAACCACTATAATTGAACAAACTAAATAATCATGATCATAATGTACCATAATAAAATATGTACATCTAATAACAAGTTAATGATCATGACAATAAGTAATATATAACTGTCACAAATCAACATATTACAAATCTAACTACCTAACACAATAATTTAACAAATCATTAACAATAAAATATATAAATTAATATATTAATGAGTCTAGAGGAGAATAAGGATGTAACATCCTCCCCCCTAAAGTTTTTAATCACCCTAATGACACTTATTTAAATTAAAAGTTATAATATAATATAGTATTTAATAAAAATAAACATAATATCTAGAAAAATACTAAGAAAATAAATGTGTAAACATCTTATAATACTCTTGATATACTTCCCAAGTGTCACTATCTTTAGAATATTGTTCCCACTATAAATTTCACTATGACACTTGTCTATTTCACAAACTAAGTATGAAAGTGTCAATTATTATGACTAATTCTACTATGACCATGATAGGATACAAAACCTATAAAACATTCCAATCTAATACATCATGAGGATAAAAAACATACTTTTTAAGATAGGACACATGAAACACATTATACACGAGCATTAGAGCTAGTGTTAAATCAATCCTATATGCCACATGATTGAAAACTTATAAGACATAAAAGGGTCCCACATATCTAGAAGATAACTTGGCTGATTTTCCAAATTTAATCAAGCTTTTCTATGGTTTAACTAGTAAAAATATTGTCTCCCATTTAAATCTATCTTTTTGTTCTTTTTAGACTAGCATAACTCTTCTATCTATCATTGGCTTCTGCTAATATTTGCCTCATCAACTTAACTTACTCTTCCATTTCTAGAAGCATATCTAGACCAAAGATTACCCTATCTTCTAGATTTCCCCAACTAATTGGCATTCTACACCTTATTCCAAATAATTCCTCAAATAGATCCATTTATAGATTTTATGGGTAAGATTTATAATAAAAATCAACCAATTGAATATATTCTTCCCATTTGTATTTCTGGTCCATGCAATACATTCCTATAAGATATTCCAAAACCTAATTCACCCTATCTATTTAACCATCTATTTACATATGGTATGCTATACTAATGTTGACCTGAGTACCAAAAGATGAATTAAGAGTCAACTAAGATCTAGAATTAATTTTTGGGTCCCTATCTAAAATAATATTTTCCAAAAACCCATCCAATATATACACTTCTTTCACAAATATCTTAATAGGCATAGGTGCATCATCTAATATATTACCAAGAATGAAGTAAGCTATGGGTTTATCTATAACCAAAACAATCATGTCATGATAGTTTCATAACATCAATAAAACTTTAGATAAAGTCTATGCTAATGAATTCCCACTTCCATTTTGGTATAGTATGCTGGTATAAAAAAATAGTAGGATTCATATGCTTAGCTTTAACTCACTGACATTCCAAACATCATGAAACAAAATTTGTTTCATCTATCTTAATTCCTTTCTAGAATTATAATATTCATATCTATTGTAAGAGCTTAGTCACACTTGGATGACCTGATAAGGAGCATTGTGTAGTTTATTAAGTAATACACTCAAATTATCTTTATCTAGTACATAAATCCTTACTTTATACCTAAGAAAATAATAATTATCAAAATTGAATCCATCATACTTAGGATCTTGATCATTCTTAGATAACTCCATCTTTACCTAATCATATAATTCATCTCCTTAAGAGAATTTAGCTACTTGATCATGAAAGGTACTCATGATGGTAGCCAACATTGTTATATACCTTACATGACAAATGGAATCTAGAACCATATTTTCTTTACTTTTTGTGTAGTTAATATAAAAATCATAATCTAAAAATATCTGCAACCATCACCTATAACATACATCTAAGTTAGGTTGGCTAAAGATATACTTGATCCATAAGTTGTTAGTCTTGAGGTCAAAGGAATTACTCAATAAATAATGCATTCAAACTTGAAGAGCGTGAACTAATATAGCCAATTTAAGATCATGTGGGGCATAATTTTTCTCATATAACTTCAAATTTTGAACTAATAAGCTACAACATAACCTTATTTCATGAGAACTCCTCCAAGACCATATCTTGAAACATTAGTTATTACAGATAATTAGACATTTACATTGGGAACTCTCAACATTGGTACTAAGGTAAGCCTTATTTTTAAAATGTTCTTATCACTTTTTTGATCACACAAATTTCTAATTTTTCTACTAAAGAGGGGTAATAATATTTTCTATCATAGAAAATTTTGGCATAAATTTCCTATAGTATCTAGCCAAACCCATGAAACTTCTAACTTCATTCACTTTTTTGGGTGATGGCCACTCCACAATAGATTTCATCTTCAAAGGATTCATATATATTCCTTATGTATATATAATTTTCCCAAGTTATTCTATATTTTTTAAAAATAAGGCACACTTTGATAACTTCCCCAAAAGCTTGTCTCTGCAATAGTTGTAAAACCAACTTCAAATGTTCTAGATGTTCCTCCTCGAATTATGAATAGATGAGGATTTTGTCTATAAATACCAACATAAAATGATTTAGATAATCCTTTAAATTAGTGTTAATGATATTCATGAATGCTTTAGGTGAATTCATTATCCTAAAAATAAGAACTATGAATTCATAATGTCTATAATGTGTCATAAAAGTTGTGTTTGGAATGTCTTCCTCGCAAATCATTAACTAATGATATCATTCTCATATATCAATATTTTAAAAAACTAAGGATCCATTAATTTTATTAAAAGTATCATCAATGTGATATAGAGGATACCAACTTTTTATCGTTTCCTTATTCAACATCCTATAATTAATACATAGGCAAAGGGTTCCATCCTTATTTTTAACAACCATAATTGGTACAACCCATGGTGACATGTTTGGTTGAATCAACCATTTAGAAAACAAATCTTATAGTTAAGCCTTAAACTCTACTAATTGAGTTTTCATAATTCTATAAGGGGATTTAGACTATGGTTCAGACCCTAGAATGTTATCAATTGATAAATCAAACTCTCTCTTAGGGGGTAAAATTGGCAATTCATCAGGAAAACATTTTGAAAATATTAAAGAAAAGGAATATCCTTAATGGAAGGTTCCATTAAATCTTCCATTTCATTTATTTTAAAAATAAATGCTTGACACCCTTTTCTTTGTTCATTCATTAACTAAATTATGGAAATTTATCCAAGTTTTAGCTCCCTATATATGGGTTTGCTTTCCAAAATAATCTAAACACTTTAAATTTTTAAGAAAAAACCCCACCTTAGCTTTATGATGATATAACTAGTTTACCCCTAGCATTACATCATGTGACCCTAATGGTGATACAAATAGATGTACTACCATAGTTAATTTGGGTAGTTTGATCTCAACTTTAACTAAACATTTATCAACTTTGACCTTAGATTCATTATTATATTGAAATGATCGTGCATTTTCCATTATTATAGATTTTATAGATAACTTGTTAAGAATTTTAGGATAAATAAAACTTGTAGTAGCTCCTGTGTCAATTAAAATTTAAGTTAGATTACCAAATAACTCAATAGGATAATCTTAAAACTTATCTTTATGGTTTTCAATAACTATGTGAATTCTCTACACAAAATATCCTTGTAAGAAAGTCGAACCTTTATTTTTAACATCTAACTTCCCTTAAGTATAATCCATAGCATAATGATCACCTCCACAAATGAAGCATCTATTAGGTGGTCTTTTTCTACCAGATTGTTGGTTTCCCTTGAAACCTCCCATGAAACCATATGTGCATTCCCTATTCCCTGAATCACTATCAAACTTTGAATTCTAATTATTGAATAAAATTTTATATCTTCCACTCCTTTTCCAATTCTTCTTTTTGAAATTTTTTTTAGGATCTCTATACTTTTTATTTAATCTCTCTCTAACCTAAGGAAGTGACTTTAATTTTTTCTCTCACTTTGCTACCTTTTTCAAGAATTGATCTATAGTGGAGGTTCTATGCACATCAACTTACATCTAATCTATGGTTTTAATCCCGCAATGAATTTCCTAATGTGAAACCTCTCATTTGCCTAATAATGAGGAACCTACTTTAGGAGCCTTTTGAATTGATCCCAATATTAATTCACTAAAAGGTATCCTTGATTTATATTCTTAAAATCTATAATATTTTGATCAAAATAAATTTGGTAAAACCATCACGATATAAATAAGGTCATAAACATTTCTCAAGTTATGGTAGTAGAGTCAAGATTTATCTCCAACTTCTTGTTTGCCTACCACAACGTTGCTTTAACTTATAATTGGTAAGTTTTCCAAATCAATTTTATGACTTTAGAGTAATTATTTGTCTCGATATACTTCTCAATATTAGTTACCCATGATTCTACTCCATCTTTCAAAATGATTCCATTAAACATTGGTGGAATATTTCTTCATGTATTATGCAACCTCTATAGCTACACAAGTGCATCTTTTGGTACCCCTCTTGCCTAGGTTCCTAAGTAAATTATTGATCAATAAAATGAAATTTAAGCTCATCCTAGTTATTTTCCTTTACATGGATGTGAGAATATGATTAAGATTTATAACTTATTCAACATAAAATTGATTATGGTCAACTAGAGGGTTAGTATTATTGACATTGGATATACCATCATTAGCTAGTCTTCAATATGATATTCTTCTTTATGATATTATAAGATTAAGAATATGTTAGTAAACTCATTAAGTCCAAGATTTTGAGCTTTAACTCTAAAATTACAATGTAACAACCCCTCAGGGTTAAACTAGAATTAGGATATATTAGTTTATTTATCAATTAATTAACTCATTAAATTTTTCTTTACTAATTCCAAGTACTAACGATCTTTACCTAAATGTATCATTAAGTAAAATATTCTTTTAAACATTAAGTTAATCATATATTAATTTAGCTAATGACCACTATACACAAATACTAATTTGATTCCATAATTAAAACATAGAATAGTATTAGAATACCCAAATAACAATAATCCA